>ML776855.1:110684-146863 GCA_009831015.1 Picea engelmannii | reverse complement strand
ATCTTCACAAAAATCGTCCTCGTCCTTTCGATTTGGAAAACGTTGTTGGAAAATCATGAATAGAGCATCAAATAAAGATAAAGGTTAGAATTACTTTATTAAAATAATTTTAATCTTTATTTTATTTCGATTTGAAAAACGGTCTTGGAAAATCATGAATAGAGTATCAAATCAAATAAAGATAAAGGTTAGAATTACTTTATTAAAATAATTTTAATCTTTATTTTATTTCGATTTGGAAAAAGCTGTTGGAAAATCATGAACAGAGCATTAAATAAAGATAAAGGTTAGAATTACTTTATTAAAATAATTATTAAATGAAGGTTAAAATTACTTTATTAAAATAATTATTAAAATGAAGATTAGAATTACTTTATTGTAACTTGCCCTTCAATTTTGAAATGTCATTGATGAGTGATACGTCCACTAATAACTTTGTTTACATTGTAACTTGTCATTTAATTTTATGACGACACACTCAATGATTCGTAAGGAATCACTCAGCCATAGTTTGTATACTAACTAATCTTCCTCTCTAATTTACTATACATGGTAAATGTATATTCGTTTCCCTCATAACACAAATTGCAACTTGTGTCACGGCATTCACTCACTTCCTACATCTCCCGTATTTAATTAGTAGTGAGTCGAGACTCGAGGGTTGGTGGGTGGTGGATGGATACAAAGAATGTTTGTTTTGTGTGTTGCATTGTAATCATATCTGATCTATCTCATGCTTTTCTTGTAATTCAACAGTCTTGTTTATGGTTGATTATGTTTCTCTTTTAATTCAACCATCTGGTTCATTGTCAATTTAGTAATAATTCAACCATGTTGTTTAGTGTAGATTTAGTAAGTGATTTTTCTTTGCTAACTTAATGCTGCTTCTTATTGTTTTGTTAAATTTAATTTTTTTAATTTTTTTTGTTTTATTAAGATTCAATTTATGAGATATGATCAACTACAAATATACTTTTATTTTTATTTTAATAAAATTAAAAATAAAATTATGAAAAATAAAAATTATAATCATTATTATATATAAATATATTTAATTTGATATTATTTCATATACATTTTGCACAACTTTACCATATGCTTATCACTTTATACAACTATACAAACTTTACCATTGTACAACTTTACCATGTACTTATCATTTTGCACAACTTTACCATTGCAGAACTTTACTATCTATCCATTACGATACTCATCACTTTACACAACTTTACCATGTATTCATCACTTTGCACAACTTTACCTTTGCACAACTTTACTATATATCCATTATGATGAGAATGAAAATAGAAAATTAAGTTATACTATTCCCTTTCACATTTTTTATATATCCATTATGATGAGAATGAAAATAGAAAATTAAGTTATAATATTCTCTTTCAGATTTTCGTAACATTTTATTCAATTCTTTATTACTCCATCACCTTGCACAACTTCACCAACCACCCCATCATGCTTCCCACTCTTACAATAGTAGTGGTGATAGGAGGTGAGGTTGTATAATTAGCCTTACACGGTACTGCAATAAATATGTGAATCAAATCAAATGAGAATCATTATTACATAAGAGTGTATTTAATTTAATATAATAGTATTACATTATCACAAAGTGGCGAAGCTCTTTTGACGTTGTCATTACCATTATATTTCATTCTTTAGGGTTACATTTTGTATGGGGATATTTCAATTTTTTTTATTTTTTAAAGTGATAATCATTATTAAATATAAATATATTTTATATTGTTTTATGAATATTTTAAATGATATATATATATATATATATATATATATATATATATATATATATATATATATAATCATTATTAAATATAAATATATTTTTTATTTTTTATATTATTTAATGGTAATAATAATCATTATTAGATAAAAACCATTTTATATTGTTTAGTTGTCAAAGTGTATTACTCGTTAAGTTTATTTTTTATATTGTTTAGTTGTCCTAGTGTATTGCAAATTTGTTTTGCAAATTATCACTGAGTTAAAAAAACATGCTAAATGCAAATAAAGTGTCTCAAAATGTTACGACATTGAAAACAATTATGGGAAATTTGAAAGGAATAATGATTAGGGTTGGACATGAATGTCATACTATTAAAACCATCTGCCATCGAGACAACATATGGAAATATCAAGCTATTCGGGCCTATATGGAATATATCGGGGCACCATAAGTTAAACTGAAAATGTATGATACATGGTAGTGGAGGTTATCCACACGGCCCAATCGAGGCCATAACGCTAGGATTAGGAGCTAATTGGTAACATTAGGACTAGTAAGTGAAGTTGAGTGAACCGATTAAATTTGAACTCTCAATTTAGTGTTCAATGAAACAATTAAATTGGAGCCCTCAATTTAGTGGATATGACGAATATATTCACCAAATAATGAATCACATCCATCAATTGAATACTTGTAACTAAAAAAATCTATAGGGGTCATATGTGATGTCGACACAACAATGGTTATATGATTTACGACGAATATATTCACCAAATAATGAATCACATCCATCAATTGAATACTTGTAACTAAAAAAATCTATAGGGGTCATATGTGATGTCGACATAACAATGGTTATATGATTATGTTTTTTGGTAAGATAACATGTAGGTTAATGGATTAAGAAATAACCAAATAATTGTGGCACTAAAGTAACATTAATATAGTGGATATTCAAATAGTAATAGTAATGGTATACTTTGAAGCATTATTTTGTGAATTAATTATGAGTTCTAGGAATTTTTATGATATGTGAGGAAGTGAAGGTTTTACAAGAAGCATAGTTGTCCACACTGGTTATTTGATGATAAAGTTCTATGAGAACCACATTATTAAAGGTGGTTGATATACATGGATCGATACCATTAATTAAAATAAATATACAAAATAAATAAAAGATTATAAATTCAATCTCCTTTCTATAATTTCAATAACTGAAAAATGCTAAATGAAAATTGGAATAGTCATTAAAACCTCATACATTTAAATATTAAAAGAAAAACAAAAACAAAAACCAAAATTTCTTTTTGATTAACATTTTGCTAGGACTTACCTACTCAATCTCTCAATCTCTCACTGTAGATCAATATTTCTTCCCTTATAGCTAACTTAACTCTCTAGAAATAGAAAAGGAACTCTTAAATGCAAAAGAATACCAATCTTGAAACCTATTGGAAATCTAGAGAAACTTTGATTCTAGATAGCAGCTGTCGGTTAGTACTCTTTAATTTATAATACTTTTTTTGAAATATTAATATTTTAAAATAATTTTTTAGATTAAAAAAATAAATATCAAATAATTATTTTAAATACTGAAAAAATCCAAAAATGAAATTACATATAAAAATATTTATATTTTCTTGATGAAGTTTCTTCAAATTTTGAATTTTATTTGGATTTGACATTTTATATATTTAGATTTCTATATGCAATTCTATTTTTCGATATGAATTTCTTGTTGAAGTGCATCAATTAGTTTAAATCTCTATATGTTAAATTTAATATTTCTATCCCGGGGATTGACAAGTGTCGTGTAAATGGAAGGAAATATGCAAAAAAGAGATCTCAAATTCCATTTTCACCCTTAGTACCCATTTATCGCAATCATAATTCCATCAATAATTTGATATTAATATAATATTATTTTATATTTAAGTAAAATAATACTTTAAAAAATGAAAAATATTAATTATTTATAAAAACATATAAAAAATTGAAATATTATAACATGATGTCAATTCATCATAGTAAGAAAATCATATTAAAAAAAATGAAATATCATTATAATATAATTGTATATATAATATAAGAAAACTTAATAGTTAAAAATATGTGTTTTTTTTTTCTTTCATATATATATATAAACTAGTTTAAAAATTTAATATAATTGTAACAGTTAGGTAACAATATTACAAGGGCTCTACTAGTGTGCTAATGAAATAATACTATATAAACATGGTGTGCCTTGTATTATTATAACATTTATTTTTCAATGTCACGATGGCTGGGAGTTGATAAGGGTAAGGGTGGAAGTGCATTATGAGGTGAGGTAAAGTATACCGCTGAGGGTTGTAAGGGTGTCGAGGTAAATTTAAGGTGGGAGGTGAAGGGGTGCAATGTGTGAGTAAGGGTAAAGTGTAGTGTTATCTCATATTTTTAATAATTTTACCATTTAATTTTGTGTGTTTTTTTCATAATTTTATATTTTATTTTTTTGCATTCACTTTAATAAAAGTAAAGATAAAGTTATGTCAAATACATATTGAAATCATTATTACATATTAATATATTTAATTTGATATTAATAATTAATATAATGGATGATTTCTCATTATATTGTTTTATTATTATTATTATATTTCAATTTTTTTAATCGTATGATGCATATCATTATCCACTTCTATACTTTGTACAATTTCATTATCCATCATATGTGTCATACCCGCATGGTAGTGCCATGAGCGGATAAAGGGATGAAGTTGTCTTTTTATTTCACATTTAATTATTATTATATTTCATTTTTTTATTATATAATGGATATCACTCTTTACCCTTCGATTTGCACATATTTACCATCCACCCCCATGGTCATGATAGTGAAAATAGGGAGTTAAGTTTATCACATGCCCCTTTCACATTTTAATACCATTTTATTCTATTCTTTATTAGATGGTGCAAACTATCCCCCACTCCAACACCTTGTACAACTTCACCAACCACTCTACCATGTTTTCCATTCTTATGATAGTGAGGATAGGAGGTAAAGTTGTATAACTCCCCTTACACAATAAAAAAAATATTATAATTATGTAAATTACATCAAATGATAATCATTTTTTTTCAAGAAAAAAACATATTTTCATTTCCAGAGAAAAGGAAGTTATAATACTTAGATGTCGAAGAACAACTCAAAAATAACATCATCTTGTTGTGAATAGAGTAGAAAGAAAAATAAAATTATCCCCTAAGGACAACAAATATAGGATCAAAAGTAAGTACACAAATCTATCAACTCAAAAAAAATCCGCATGTATTAGTTGTAATGCTACAAAAAAGCTACAGATCAAAAAATAAACTATCTCGTCTTGAGATTAACTCCCCATTGACTTGTTCTTCCAAAAACAAATGGTTCTCAGAGCAAGGATAAACCACTTTTGGATAATTGATCAAGAATGGTATTTAATTCTCTAAATATATGAGCAATTATCAAGGATTGGGAGACGGATGCAAGTATATGTACATGCCTTAGACATAGACAACCCGCGTATGTACGTGACTATTGAGGGAAAACTCGCATATGGAAAGAAACACACTAAATTGGTAAGAATTAAGCCAAGCAACTCAGATATACAACAATGTAAAAGATGTTAAGCTACAGGGGACACAAAAACTAAGGAAAACATAGAGAAATAAAAGAGAAAAATTACCAACTAACCCCCAAAAAGGAGAATCCCCAGTGGAATTTCCAATTCTATTATGAGGAATAAATCTCTATGGTTTGGGGTAGGACCACAATTGACGGAACAAAACCAAAAAATCAAATGACATCTCAAGTATGCTAGATAAATGAAAATGCCAACAAAAGAAAGGCTACAAGCCTGCCTCCTTCGGATGTTCATATGAGACCATTGTTGAGTTCACAATCCAATGTCTGATACCTACAACTTATCCTCAATACCCAAGATACACAAGCATATGGAAAATGTACGAAATGTTAGCATATAAATTAGAATAATCCATTAAAATGTTTAGAAAATTTACCCATGGAAAATAATATAAACATTTGCAACATATAATTGGATGAGAAAAGAGTATTTCTATTAATATAATCAACAAGAGTACATAGGTGACAACCTCTTGTATCAACAACTCGTTGAAACTGAGAAACTAAGTCCCTCCACCTGGGCCTTCGCCACTTCAATCCTCCACAAGCCAAGCTCACAAGTTCTAGGAGTAATTGGGTTCCTCCTTCACATGATAGGGAGATATTGGGGACTGAACATAAGGAGAGCTTAGTCTTAAAGGTATAAGGGATGCAGACTCAAGGATGTAACATGAGGAAAATTTTCTCGAGAGTGTACTTTCTCTCAACTTTTTCTCCTCTTTTCAAAGCTTGTATATGGATCAATTTATAGCCTCCAAAGGGAATTCAAGGGTTGAATCAGAGTGTTTCTAGCATAGAAAAGGCCAAGGATCATGGATTATGTGACTTGGCAGAGAAAATCTGAAATATTTTTAATTTTGAGCACACAACCCGATGTACGCGGGTTGTAATGGAGCAACCTGCATATACACATGTTGTATAATTGTAGCCTGCATAGATGTACACAAATTTGAATTTTTGACTTTTGACTAAGCAAGATGGGGAAACTGAGTCTACAGAGGGAAAGGGCAGGTGACCAAATCATGATGCATAGAGTGTGGAAAAAAGTGCTATAACATTGGTTTCCATTACTGGTATGAGGGGCGATTGGGTGTTTTGTGAGTGCAAATGTAATATAACTAAATAAAAAAATAAATCTAATATATCCTATCCTAGCTAGGAGAAATCTACAATAACCAAATGAATAGCTTGAAATGAAACTAATCCATACAATAACTTCACTCACATATTTGTTATGAAGTAACAAGTTTAGACAACACATTCGTGCAAAAACATAACCATATCAGTTTAAATCATGCTATCACATACATGAGAAACTCATACTCTTAGGACAAAACATAAGAAATAATAGCAAATCCACGAGAATGATATCAATTTGCATAAGAAAACTCTATAGGAAAAAATATATTCTTACATAACATGTAAACAATACACAATCTGTTGAAAGTAGTTCATGACATCAACCATTTATAAAATTTCTTCTCTCTATCAAAATTGGCCCAGAGGGATTCTTGATTTTAGTTAACATGGTATCTTCTCCAAAATATTTTAGTGAATATACAATGCTTGAAGATCCCTATCAAAATTGTCCTCTTCCTTTACTTATAGAAATTTTAATATTTACTGAAAATTTGTCTTCTTGAATTCCAGAAGAAGCATTTTCAAAACCTTTCATATCCCCCCTCACTGGCTATTAACATGTGTAAAAGAAAATATGAAGTTGAAAGTAGTTGGAAAAAGACAAAATAGAAATAGTTGTTATCAAATATGAATTGGATATCTTGTGTTATTCATGCACTTGTATTTAATGTAGACTGCCCAAACTTCATATTGGTCGTTGAGTGATATGATCCTTCGGTATAGAAGTTCCTCAGGGGAGGCTTCATGGGAGGAAAAGTTATCATTTAGAGTATTCATGTCTCTTTCTAGGGTGGACATGAATGATTGAATCATCATTTTAACTTTTGTCGGTTGGACAAGGTGTTCCTCCATCAACCCAATTGTTACTTTGGGAGCTACTTCAACTTTCTCCCGTCTATGGTGTATGTGTTTCTATGTTTGTTCTACGAGATTCTCCATTTAAATGGTTTTCTCGAGTTCCTCGATGGGAGGAAGGTGACTCATATGTGTCAATACTTGTGTTTCTTTGTGGAGTTGTGTATATATTGCGAGCAATATTAATGTTTCATTTTTTTTTCTCTTCTTAGCTTGCTGGAATTGATAAAGAGAAGCATAATCAATTCTCCTTTCTACCTTTGAAGGGCAGGGAAGCTCGGTTGGAGCATCCATATTCTCAATGATCCATCATTTTATGTCATCTAATCCTTCCTATATCGTATCGAGTTGGATATTCTTGACCTACATTCGACTATGCTGATCCATTATTTTGGATGACAGTTGTTGAAAGAAATGAAGATGGGCATACATGTTAGTGATGGTGTCCTAAATTTTTTCCCTGAAATTTTCAACACATGCTTTGAATTATCTTAGACTACCTTCGTCTTTCTTTCCACGCCTGAGTTGTTCTTCCAATTCTCTAATCCTAGCATCCTTCTCTTGGTTTTGGTGGAACAAGTTCTTAAGATTTCGCTTCATAGATGTGGTGAAGGAGCTACCGGTAGATGCTATGGATAATGGATCTTGGTTGGCATCTTCTATCATAGTAGTCTCTGTGAGGAATGCTAATGGATTTCCCCCTTTGACGGGTACCTTCCTGATTTGTTGTTTCATAACTCTGTCAGTGGATTTGTCATATTTGAACTTTTTCAAGTTCACCACATTACTAGGTTTTGTTGATCCACATCCATGATCAATATTTGTACCTATATACTCATCCTTAATCTTCTTCCTTTATTTTTCTTTTCTTCTTGAATTTTCGTACTTAGTTTCTTTTTCCTTTCAAATTCGAGTTGTGGGTCACACTACCATCAAATTCTCATGACCACACATCTGCAAACCCGAAGTATTTATACTTAGTCTATTTTCCCCTATTTTAAATTTTCCAACACTTAGTCATTTTCTTGAGTGATGTGGGAGTAGCAATGTGACAGTACAACACGTCTCAGACCTACACTCATGCTTCCTACAAATTGCATGTCTCACCTCCGCGTCCTCTAAAATGCACTTTTTTACCTTTTCATACTTAGCCACTTTCTTGAAATGTGGATGCAGGATGACCAACTATCCCATTTATCTATTTTTTATGTCTTCAAGACTACATTCTCTCCAACCCACAATCCCATGTTCTACAAAATGTACCTCTTATTTCCACAACCCATAAAATCACCTTCACCCATACTTATTCAATTTTCTTACTTTGGATCATGGGCCCTTTCACTTTTACCTTTTCATCCCCATATCTTCGCAGACCTGCAAACCCACAATATTGCATCCTACATAATACACTTTATATTCCTCATTATGCACCTCCATACTTAACAACTTTTCATCTACCACAACATCACATCACCACTTCCCATCGCATTTATTTTCCTTGCCATGTTATGCGCCACTTTTTTGAACATAATGTCATTATTAAAGTGGTGAAGATCTCGTAAACCTTGTAATAAATTCAGAAATATTGTCGTGCAGGGCAACGAATTTGAAATAATAAATATGATGGATTAAACCATTAGAGCAATATGTGGTAAATTAAATAATAAATAATGTTACAAGATGTAAATATAAACAGTAGCACCACCTACTATGAAGACTGGAAAAAAATGTAAATAATGTCAAGTAAGAGAAAGGAATTGTATTATGGGGATACACTAAATACACTTGGACGTGAAGATCAAGAGTTCCAGTGGTCACGAGCCTACAACTACTACAAGGACCTCAGTCCTACTGAGAAAAGGAAAAAATGGGTTTGTACTTTAGGCATAGTCCTTGATGGTTATGTTCTAGAGGTAATAGATTTCAGAGAGCTCATTCAAATGTGTGCAGATAAATACAATTCAGAGAAGAGAATAATATAGATCCAAGGACAACAACCTATCTCTTTATCTCCTTTAGTATTTACTATAATTTTATGGCTCCCTACACCCACCACGGGATTCAAGGGAGAGGAGGATAATTAATTCCTCAAACAACACAAAGGAGGAGAAGAGCTCCTTAGTAAATATCTAGTCGACCCAAATAATAACACTAGTGCTTCCAAGATTGAGGTAAGTTCCTTGAAATACCCATACAAGGATTTTGCTTGGTTATTTGGTTGTGTTGTTGGCATGGAATCCATGACATCTGTTCCAAGAAATATCTTCTATGTCCTTCATTTTTCTCTGTATGAAAATAAAATTATAGATTGGGGTCACATTATTTCTAGTGAAATCTCATTTCAATTGAGTAATTTGAAAAATACCCAGAAATTATATATGATATACTATCTTATTTTCTCCATAGAATATTTCCATGTGTTTGAGGACTTGTCAAGATCAAGGAGCATTGATTTTAAGGTGGAACGAGTCTTCGCCCGGTATCCAACCTTGTGGATCCATAAAGACCAATATTTTTTTTATCTGATTCATAATTTTTTTATCTCAGAGTTCAAAAAAATATTCTTTGGCCCTAATACCTCGATATTATCACTTGAGGTTGCCACCTTTCTCATGTAGAAAGGATTTTTTGAGACCATTGAAGATTTCAATATGATAAGATTATTTAGTTGTGAAGAGAAACCTATCCTCCTCCCGTTTTAGGTATCATACATGCATTTTGTTGTTGAAGTTTGTAGGCAGTATAAGTCCCAGACTCACTTCTTGAACAATAAGAGAAAGAATCAATTCATCATGTTTCCTTAGAAAATCGAAGAAATTATTGTAAAATACATCTCCCATTTGGATGAACTTGCAGGTCATTTTGACCAACTCGACTTAAGTAAAGATAAACTTGTTGAGGGTTTCGACCCAAAATATATGTTTACTACACATACGTCCTTAATTGGTTATTCTTCTTATTTTACCAAAATTGAACCATTTAAATAAGGAGGTGGAGATAATTTGAATCTCCCTAAGATTTTAATTGACCAAGATTTTAATGATGTGGACAAATTGGTTAGTACCCACAAGGGATATCGACAGCAAGGTAGAGAAGCAATGGATAAACATCCCAATTCACTGACTATGTCTCAAAAACATACCATGGTAAGAAAAAAAACCATAAACAGTGGTTTAGAGAGGAGGAAAACATCGGCCTAAAGTTCATTTGATGGCATTGATAAGGATCCAATAAAGAAAAATATTGAAAAATCTCACACTATATATACCTCTACCAAGAATAAAAAAGAAACACATAGAATAGGGTTAGGTGCACCTGAAACCCAAGAAATCCCATGAGCTATGGATGTAGATGAGCTTATCAAATAACCTAGTTGGTATGAGCAAAGAGTGCTAGAAACCCGAGAAATCATTGAAGCCCTAATCACTCATGAACTAGAGATATTTGAAGAGGAGTCTATAAACTTGCACCATGTGGCCTACAATCGAGCTTCTAAACAATTGTTAATTGATAAAGTGAATACAAAAAATAAGAAGGCATCTAAGAAATGGAAATGAACAATTGATTTCGAAGGCGTTTCACCATAAAAAAATGTACAATTCCATGAAGAAACTGGATAAGCCCTTAAACAATCTATCAATAACATTGAAAAGGAAAATTTAGAATTAAAACAAAAAATAAAATAATCAGAGGTAGCTTTAATTCTAGGACCTTTGTTTTCAGAACCTTTAAATACAGTTCAACCAGCATTCACTATAGAAGATATCCCGAAAAGAAACAACACATGGAAAAGTTCATCAAATTTTCTACAAGAAATAAGAAAATATGTTAGAGACGGGATACAAAAAAGAATAGATTTGATTCAAGAAATTTGGGAGCTTGCACAAAGCTCCACCAACTTTTAACAAGGATTGCAAATTTTAAAGAATATCTTCAAAAATATATGGAGAATGATGAAGGTTCCTACAAGGACATTGTGGGTACATTCTCGAATAAACTTTCAAGCTTAAGAAATATTCACAAAAGAGAGAAAAACATTCCTTCAAACATCTGGATGAAACAAATTAATGCATGTTGGTTAAAGAGAACAAAAAACTTGAGAGAAATGATAAATGAACTAGATGCTTTGAAGAAGAAAAGAGGTGACTTATTCTTTAAGATTGTTGATCTCACTAAATAAATTGATTGTCCAAGTCTATTAATAGATACAATACTTTAATTTAAATAGAAATTATTAGACCAACTTAGTGTATTAAAAGTTGCATGGGAAATGAGTTCACCAAAAAAATAGAATTCCTTGAAGAAGAAACCAAAAGGTGGCTAGTCAGATACATCAATAGAAAGGATCAGGGAGATGAAACGTTGCACCAATCATGCATGGACATAAAAGATATGGATAATTAGTTGTTTGAAATAAATACTAGGCATGAGATCGGAATGGCCCCCATGAGGGAATATATTTAGGATTGGTTAAGAAAATCCTTAATCAAAATCACTGAGCTAGAACAACAAAAAATGGTTGTAGCAGTTATGCCACCTCAACCACAACAAAAGTATACAAAAGAGGCACCTTAAAAAAAGTAAAGGGTTCAAAATTTTTTTCCATCATAGTGAGTCAAGAAGTAACCCTATTCCTCCCCTTGTTATCATTCTTCTACAATCGTTCATCATATTTCCTTCCATTTCCCAATAATATATGAAACTCGGGATGATTCTTGATTATTTTTCTTGTCTTCCAAGTATTTTCATTTCATGGTCCATGTGAGCCTCATCCCAGTCCTCTTTGAAGGACAAATGAAAAATATTTAATTTCAAGACATTTACCTTGTATTTTTAAAGACATATATTATTTTTTAGGTTCCCAAAGAACTATTTTGGGATATTACATTATTACAATCTCAAATACATTGATTCAAGCATGACATTTCAAATGTGTATCTATCATAATCCTTTTTGTGCTTAATGATATGATCATTTAAAGTTCTCTGCCATACGCGGTGTATACTTTCTTACTTCTTTTACTTGAATATTGTGTTATATCTTAATGAATGTTGTGATGGAAATGCCATCATGTTTTATTCCATAATCTTTTTTTATGATCTTGTAATATATTGTAAATAGTTCATTTCATAATATACTTGGTCCTTTATTAGGTATTATTTTCATGTGAATATTTATTTCAAATAATTCTGGTCCTTCTCAGGCATTGTTTATATTTCTGCATGCAATTAAAAAAAAAAAAAGGAGTACCACCTCTTTAAAAACATAGGGGGATTTTATCCTCGTGCGGTTGATTTTAAAGACTGTAAAATAGTATTTCAGATCAACAGGTTTGTATGGTGTGCAAATCCCCAAATCCATTCTATCGAATTGAGGATGAAAAATGAGAACTTTTGTTGATGTTTCCAGGAGGTTAGTGTCCATTCGTGAGGTTTCATTGTTTAGAGCCTCTTCATTATTTTTTTTGCCTCTTCTTCGGTTTCCTTAGTTGCAGTTTCATTTGCTTCTCTCTGTTATGCTGATAATGCTTATGTGGTTGCCTTTTCAGCTGCATGTTTTTCTTCTCTTTTGTTCTTTGTTTCTTTCTCAGTCGATTCCTTCGCTTCTTATTCCACTACCACTGCATCAAACTTTTATGAATTTGCCTTGGATTATTCAATATTTATTTTCTTTTCAGCGGTGTCCTTTTTCTTTTTATGAATCTTTTCCTTTTATATTCTCTTCTTGTGAACCATTGGTTCTCCTCTTTTTCTAATCCAAAATGCGTGGATGTTGTTTTAGCAGATGATTTTGTTGTTTCCACTTCTTCGTCCCTTATCTGTGCTTCTTCACGGACATTCTCATCATCAAGGATCCTTCCTATAGGTTTTCCCTTCCTCTTGGTAATGAATTCATCATAATTTTGAGCTTCGTAGTGGACTTCTTCCTCCCCCCAAGTAGCCAAATTATATTCCCAAGTATGTTTGATTTGGCCATAATAATCCTTGACCACTTTCTTGGGATCGTGTCTCCAGAACCTTTATTCTCTAAAGTGATATGATAATAGCGTATCTACTTCACTTTGAACATGTTTGATGCTCCCAAATGAGTATGATCCATCCCATAATGAAAGTTGGGGAAAAATATCATTCTTATCACGACATAGTGCCAACCCGACTCCATGGATCACAGTTTGGTATGTGAACTCCTAAAATACTAATCTGTCCAACACACATTTTGCAAGAAAATGGGATCTTTGGTAGCCCTGTATATCCTTATGTAGGTTTTGTGCTCAATGAGGTATTAGTATCCAATATTCCATATTATATCCAATTCTTTATTGGTCATACATAGGGCCAGTGAGCTGAAGATGAGCTCGTAGAGAGGTTCGAAGAAGTTATCACAAATTGTGTGATACTTCATTTTGTATTTGTGCTCCCATAACACCTTGTAGTAGATATGCACAAACGAGTCAGTTTGTTGCAAGGTCCAACCCATATTGGGATATAGATGGGGCATGCACATAATATCCAATAGATAATAAGGCATGTGAAATATTAGGAATTGGTCAGGAGTAGTCTCCTTGACGACTGTTATGGGTTATGTTAAGCTTGTTGATAGGATATTATCCCAATCAAATGGTGATCCCTCATCAACACAGTAGTAGATCATGAGCATTAGGGACAGAGTAAATTTTGAAGCATCTTTCTCCCCATACACTTGCAAATCATCACCACGATGTATTGATATGGCGTTCTTAGCAGAGTGTTTTGATACTCTCTAGACAGTTTGATCTTGAAATATTTATCTTTCTTGTACCATATTTTGAATAGGTCATTTTCCTTGTGTGGGAACTTGTTGATGATTTCATCATTTAGTGACTGAGTTCCCTTTTCCAAATGGTAATACTTGGATATGTCAGCTGCTTGGAATGACACTATGGGTTTCCACATAGAATTAAGTGTGTATTGGTTTTCTAGGACCATGTGCTTGAGAATCCATGAGATCGTGTTTGCAGAAGTGAAAATTACTACACAAGCATACTATTTTTGAATATTTTTATCTCATCTGATCTTGGGCCTCTGATCCTGCCTTTTGAACATCTGAAAAAATTCACCCCATTTGAGTGAAGTTCCTCCTTTATCTAGGAGTGTTGCAGTATCATCATATACAACCTCGAGGGCGTTAGGTTGTTCTTCTTGTCAACTTCCACTTCTGGAAGATTTTTTCAAGGGTATTATGCTAGTTGTTTTCTTTCGAGGTGGCATATCTAAATATGTGGCATACATAGTCATTATTAGTGCATCAAGCCAACAATGAAATATGTCATGAAAACAAACATAAGACATGAGTTCATCAACCATGTGAATCATTAAGTATTTTTAGCATTAAAAAGAGTTCTAAGATACATCCGACAATGCAAACCTAATTTGGCACCTAAGGAATTACTCGAGTCAATGTTAGGAGGGAAATCGTTGTCTGAGGAAGAGAGGATGATTCGAGACATGATGAGAATCTGAGGAAGTATGAATTATCTTAGGTGAACCAGTGCAAATGAATCGACAAAGTTATTGTTAACTCATCCAATGAATGAGGTGAAATTGGAGTCAAAGATGACCAAGTTCTCCAATATGCACTCAAGCAGATGGTGAGAACTTCACTGGTGTGGATCGGAGCAGATATTACCAAGTGCATTGGTGGGATCGAAGTAATTCATGGAAAGTTCATCGATGGATCAAAGGTGTTCATCGCAATTTCATCAATTTATGTTGGGGGTATAGTTAACATGCTCTTTAAAGCATATCTTGGCTAATAATATCAACTCTAGTGGTATACACTGGAGAAGATATTACGAAGGTCTCCAGTGCATAAGGCCTCGTATCGGTGGAGTTTGTATGAATCTCACCAATATATATCGTTGGCATTAGTGTTAATCCTTTTGATAAACCGTAGTTGTTTTTACTAACTATGCCAATGGACTGGAGACAAATTGTAACACCTCGAGTTTTGAGCCCCATATTAAATAATGTATTTTGTTAATTGTCGAGAGGCCAAAGTGCCCAAACAATTAAAAGAGGCTAGTTTTCCTAAGAAATGTAATTTTTTGATCATTATTATTAATAAATACATTGTTTCCTGCTAGACAGACAAGGACTAGAATTATAGGGGGATATGATTCCACAAGAGAAGGGGCTTGACGGGCTAAGTGTTGATTTCATTTTTTTGATTACCCATTTTTTTTAATGGGAGGAAGCAATTACATGAGCTTCTTGGGGGAAGGCCATGAGATTTTTTTATTCTCTTATTCTCGTTTCTATGCACTCCTTCTCTTTTAATATCTATGGTAAACCGATGTCTCTGTGATCATTCAATGTCTCTTTCATATGTAATAATATAGTCTTTGATTTTTTCTGGTTCTCTAGCATATCCTTGGTTTCTAGACCTTCTTCATGGGTTTCTTGTCTCATGTTCATCTCTTCAACTTTAGCAATCATTCTAGGGAAATCCAAAACCTCATGATCAGTAGCTTTACAACAAAGACAAATAGGACTTCTACCAATGCATTCCTTAGCAAGATGTCCCGGTCTTCAATAGTTATAACATAGAATCAATCCTCTCTTTCTTTTGAAATATCCCCAACATTTTTTGTACTGCGCACTAGGATCGTAGTGATGGACCTGCAATCTGCAAGAGTTCTTTCTAGGTTCCTGCATCCACCTGTTAGTCCAAAAATTATTTCTATGCATAGGGATAACATATCTTTCACTATTTCTATCAATTTTATTCAGATCAAATCTTCTTTCTTCTAGTCATGCCCTAGTTTTCAGACTAGGACCAAATCTATCAAACATACCTAGATCCATGCTTTCGAAGAAAAAATTTCCACTTATCTTACGTTTATCAGAGTACAAAGACTCAAGATCTTACCTCTTTTCTTCAGATCCAGTTCCTTTCTTAGCACAGAGCTTCACGAGTCAAGTAGAATATTTTGCACTACAGTGGAAAATCTACGCACATAGCTTCTTATTTTCCTCAGTTCCCAACAATCACAGTTTCAAGTCCCAGAAATGGAACCATTTGTTCGCACAGGGGCAGACCTGGGGTTCAACACTTCAACAACACACCAAAAAAACCTTAACTATCGGCCCTTTCGGCAACACCTGCGAATCATATGAAGTCTCACCCGAGGTAGAGGCAGGGGGGGTTGTAGGACTCAAGTGTCTACAACCTAGCTGGGACACAGATCTTTGATCACAATACTTAACCAAGTACTTTAGCTAACAATATGCATTATATTTGGGATCTCATTCACGTCACAAAATAAACCCTAAATACAAAACAACGTTGTAATAAACAGATCAAATACTTCTAAGCACTTAGCATAATCTTAGATCTAACATTCATTCACATCATAAGAAATAATCATTCGTAGATCTATCTATCATACATCAAGAACAATGCACTAAGAAAATAAATACAGAAAAAACATGAAAAACACAGCACAAATCACATTGACACAAGATATACGTGGTTCACCCCAGTATGGGGCTACATACACTAACTCTTCTTCTCTTCTTATTAGTCTTCTTCAATCCTCTTACATGCACAGAGCCACAAAACCAACTCCACATAGGACAAGATATATGTGCACACCTCGTCATATCCTCCTTCCTCGAGTTAGGTCAAAGCACAAAGCCTTACATAGTCTGCGCACAAAGCACTTACAAAACACTTGCACTTAGCTCTGTAAGTCTCAACATATCAACACAAAGCCAACTAGTCATGCACTAAGACAATGACCTTCCCCCAAAACTCTCTCTTACTTACATCGCCTAGCTACTTATTTATACATTACAAAAGAGGCCTAAGCATGGGTAAACCCATGGGCCAAAATTCCATACCCATTACATAAACCCTAAAACCTAAAAATCCCGCAAAATGGGCAGAATCCCACTATCTCCGCTTCTCCTGGGTGCTCTGTCTTCGACCAGCCTGTCGAAGTCCCAAAATTTGTCAAACATGATCAGTGTTTCCTCGAAACCTGGTCAAGGGCCAACACAAAATCAATTTATGGAAGAAAAAACCTATGCAAACACTAATCAAATTTGACCAGGAACTTCACAATTCTTCTTATAAAGTTATGCTATCATATAACATTCCCCAAAAGAGAATTTGCAATACTTGCACATTAGGATAATCTCAAATATGAAAGATTTCATGGTATTTTAATCAGGGAAACAAATTGAGCATGGCACTAAAACGAATCTAAAAATCTTTAATTTGGTTATATAACCACACAACGTGCCAAGAAAAAAATATGGGAATTGGAGTTGATTATTTTTTACAAAACAACAAAATTCAATTAATGGTGTAGAAATAAATACATTCAACGATTAAATAAAAACATTCAATAATGGAAATCAATCTCAAACCTCACATTGAGAACTCTCTGGGAATCAAATTTCATGGCTATGATGAGAGAACCATGAAACAAGAAATAGTATTACATGGTTAACATAACATGTTTGAATGCATCAAATGTACGAGGGGGTTGGGGAAAATGGAATGTTAAGCAATCTTGGCAAGAAATAAAAATTGGACTTTGTCAAGAAGTGTGCATGGGGTCTCCACTTAGTGAACATGTGACATAACAACCATGTTCATGGGATATTAAAGAATACCCCTAATTTCACTAGATATTTAAAAATAACTCCCAAAATCCTTTTGTTAAACCCCCTTTCAATACATCTTTCCAATAGAAAACCCTTATTTTTACTAGATATCCCCTATTTTTACCAGATAGCCTCAAAATCAATCTTTTCCAATTTCAAAAGCTAGCTCGGTAGGTGCAAGTTCTAAGTTATTGTGATAGTATTTTTAGTTCATAGTTTCGATACCATGCTTGCAAGTTTTGGGTGGCAAGGAAAATATTTCAAAAGGTTCTTCAAAGTGCACAAAACCCCCATATCTCTCACATTCCTCTATCACACCCTTCCTAAAGTTCAAATTACAATATGTTTCACATGTCATCCCATGTCAATGGAATTGGAAAAAAAATATTTTCGCATCTTTCAAAATTTTCTCTACTCGCACCATATTATATCTAAACTTTCTTTGGCCACAACACAATGTATCGCATCTAAAATGTATTTCCCCACAACATATCGCATCAATCCAAAATATCATTTGTCACAACATGTCAGATTGTGTCAAAGTTTGTTTCCATGTCACACATCACACTTTCTCAAACTTTTCTTTATCGTGCAAAGTGTTTTTCGTGTGACATATTATATCTCCTCAATCCAAAACTCTATTTTCACATCTTCCAAAAATTTGTATACTTGCACCATATCACATTTAATTTTTTTTTGGGTTTCGACACAATGCATATTACACCTAAAATTCTTTTTTTCATGACTTATCGCATCGCTCCAAACTTTTCTTTTCCATGACATATTGTATCACGATAAAGCTTGTTTCTGTACAACACAACACACTTTATCAAAATTTGATCTAGGTGGATATCGGTGGCCACCCACCTTTTCCGACTAGCTCAAAACAGTTTTCTGGCAATTTTGGCAATTTACTATTTTTAGCAGGTTTTAACTTTCGGGGCCATTTTGAGGGCCTAAATGAAGGTTTTTCGAGGTTGATTTCCTCAATTATAGATGAAGGAATATTGAGCCCTGAAAATGAATCTCGTCGACGATACATTTCCAACGAGCTATCACATGCCTAAAACGAAGATCGTATGCAAAAGTTACGACCCCAGGAAGTTGATGTACTAACTTACCCAAACGGGGCCCACATGACTTTTGGTGCTTCATCTCCTAGGGTTAGGTTTTTGGATGTCTAGGGTTTTTTCATTCTTGTTTATTGTAAAAAGGCCTTTAGATCCTCATTGTAATCATCTTCTTGTGAATGCGAGTAGCCGTCACATCTCTTCTCAGAGATAAGTTGCCACCATTCTAGTGAGTCTTTCACTCTGTATTTTTACAGTTTCTCTACATTTCTTTGATTAATAGAAATCGTGTATTACTGTATATTTGTTTTTATGGTTGCATCTCTGATACATTTCTGTTATATTATTGAATATCTGCGATATCTTTGTTCATTTCTTTATTATATCTCCGCTCTCATTTTGTGCCGAAAATAATCCGGATCAAACTTTCTTTTATTACAAGAAAGGAAAATTTTCTAAAAGAACTGCTTTTGATTTTCTCTACCATCACATCCATTGAATCACTCTAAACTTTATTTTTCATGACATATCACATCGCATCAATTTTTTTTTCCACGTGACACATCATACTCTCTCAAACTTTCCTTCATTGCAAGAGACCATAACAATTTACCAATGATACTAAGCTCCACCAACCTTTTCAACAAATCTTCGGTGGCATTTTCCATGTCCAAAAAGATGAGACACATCACATGTTGTAAGAGGACGAACAATAAAAAGTGCATGTGGATGGTCAAAAGAGAACTAATGGTTGTCTAACAAATCCAAAAACCATGAGGTGACTAAAAAGGCGATGATTTCTATCCACTTCTATAAGAGGATTACATTATAAGGGAAATGTCATTCTTGAGATATCAAGGTTAATGCCAAGGAATGGGATCACAAATGCATGGACTACCCAATTCGAATCTACCTACGAAGACAATCTTTTAAGACCTAATGAAGCCCCATCATGAAGCAAACACCCTACGCCTCGACTATCAAGACCAATTCCAAAGAATGTGTTAGAGATAATGCCTAAATAATTCTACATTTTAGAGTTTAGGGATTGGATTGGGTTAGCTGGAGGATGTTGAGAGATTCTCTCAACCTCTCCCTCCAAGAGTGGAATAATTTGGATCTCACAACACTTATTTAAGTGGGATGTATCTCTTTTCATTATGTACAATATACAAACTATTTCTGTGTGTGTATTCCATGTCTCTCTACTCTCATGAATTCTAATTTGGTATCAGAGGTAAAGGATCATCGATGGATGACTGAACGAGGCCATTCTGCATAGAGGAGATTGTTGCACATGAGAATAATGTTAAACACATATATCGTAGAGGACGCCCGACGACACCAATTGATAAGGATATCCATCAAATCGTAATTTGTTGTATAATTTTTGAGCGGTTTGTTGTGTATTGAGGTGCGTGAATAGAGGATTTTGTTTGGCAGGGATCAGTGCCACTCCATTATGTTGATGTACGTATAGAAGAAGGAGCTAATCTCTAACTGTTTGTTGAAACCATTGTGAAATGTCTATCACTGGAATCTCCCTTGGAATTGTTGTCTATTGTGTGAGGCCCTGTTAGTAATTTGTTCGAGTACATGTAGAAGTTGTTTCACAAGAGTCACCTGCGTGGATGGGATCCATAAATTTTTTTGTTCGAAAGAGGAGAAGACTTGTTGGTAACCACCTTTAAAGAACCAAGTTATTAAGGAGAATCAATGTCATCAAAATGCAAGTGTAGCTCTACAAAACTGCAATCACTTCTGAATGAAATGAAAGCGTAGTTCTACATAATTGTTGCTTCCAGGTGAAGAAAGAACGCCCTCGGGGAAGAAGGGAGGTCATCACTATGAGATGAGACTTGGAGATACAGCACTGTAATAAGCCAAAGTGGAATCACTACTGGAAAATTGAGGATCTGTTCAACAGAATGAATCAATCTGTTGATTTGCAGAGATTGAGTATTGTTTAAATGTGTGTGGTGTCTATAGGAGGACCTACCAATTGCATGTTTAGTAAATATGGCATATTCGTTGTATATTCAAATTGATGCAAATTGTTTTGGAAATCATAGCTTGTCAGATACGATGATTAGTGGCTACAAAGACGAGCCATCCACCATTTGGAAGAGACATTTCTGTAAATAAATCACAGTTCTGAACCATTATCTATAAGATTCAGATCTGTACGATTTGTCCAAAATCTTTCAAGAAGACAAAGCACTCAATCATATGGATGCTCAAAATCAATACACCAAGCATGTAATAGATCTCTCCATGAAGTACGATTACCTCAATAAGGAGTCACTGCATTCAAAGCAAATGGCCATCAGAAATATTTTCCTTGGTGAATCAACATTTGGTATCTTGATGTGGATTGATATGAAGGAAGAAATGCCATAAACAATCATTGCCCTACTTTTCTACTTATATATATGTATGTGTGGTGTGTTTAAAGTTTTTTATGTAAGTGTTTATGTAAAATAGGAACTCTTGTATCTTGATATAAGCTGGCAACCCCGGTTTATGGAACAATTGTTCTTATTCGAAGTCACCTTGTATACTTGAATGTTTAGGACATTCTGTATCCAAACCGCTCTTCTAGACACCGACGGATAGCCAAAAGAAGAAATACGACAGATGGAGGCATGTTCATAGAATGCATCAATAAGTGACATATTTTCTCATGGAAGCCCGAGTGAGCCAAGATTGTCAAAATTTTCAATCGTACAAGTGCATGAATGATGATTTGAAACATTTATACTTTAAATGAATGGAATGGTAAGCTCGAAGAAGAGGAAGAGAAAGAGCGAAATCCAAAAGCGTCAGAGTGGGTGTATGCGTTGATGAGGATCATGCCATACAAGGTGTTGTAATAATTTTTGCTATGTGAAATTTTGTAATGTAGGCATTAACAGGGGGTGTTAGAGATAATGCCTAATTAATGCTACATTCTAGAGTTTAGGGATTGGATTGGGTTAGCTGGAGGATGTTGAGATATTCTCTCAACCTCTCCCTCCAAGAGTGGAATAAGTTGGATCTTGCAACACTTATTTAAGTGTGATGTATCTTTGTTCATTTTTTTTTTTGTAAAGGGAGAATCGACAACTCGCGGTTCTCATACTCGTCTGACACGGGGTTGATACCCGTCCACTACCGCTATAACCCCATGTGCAACCACTGAGCCCACAAGAATGGCGCATGAGTAAACCCAGGTGAGAATCGAACATGAGACCTCTTTACAAATTTCCTTCCATTTACACGACACTTGCCAATCTGTCTAGACCCATGCGGGCGATGTATCTTTCTTCATTATGTGCAATATAAAAAATATTTTTGTGTGTGTATCATTTCTCTATGCTCTCATGAATTTTAATTGAATGGTCAACAATGGATTGGTTAAATGATCGTCTAACAAGATCAATGAAGATGGAACAACTCAAAGATCACAAAAAGACATAGATTACATAATGGAAATGCCTTTCAAAGTAAAAATATTAATATAAATAAATTTGTTCTTTAAAAGTTATTTCAATATTATATATTTATTGAGATAACCCACCCAACCGATAAATGTTGTTCGAACTCCTACCTGTTTAAAGATAAATTATCCAAGAAAAATTCACTCCAAAAAGAATATTACAATGGGGTATGATTTTATACACGTTGAAATGACAACATTATAATAATAGTATACAATTGTATACACATTAGAATAACAATTACAACAAGGGAGGTTGCATAGCAACAATTCCCTACAGAGAAGATTGACTGGATTTTACTATGAACCTCTAAAAGAATTAGACACGTTGGATTAGCTACCCATATAGTGTGTTGGATCATCTATAACTATAGGCATAATTCGTTAATGAACCTTTTGAATCATTCGTTAAACCCGTGAGCTACGAAACTAGCAACCAACCCTGTAATTTCTTGTTTCTTATTCGAACCTAGAATAACGATGTGTTCTATCCGATCCGAAAGTACCGTTGTAGCCCTTCTTCTTATTTTGAAGCCATAATCATTCTAGTTGGTATTAGGCCATTGATCAATCAAATATAAATATTTAATTATGACTTTTGTATTAGGCCATTTCATGGCTGCTCAGTCCTCATGTTTCTCATTGATTCCGATTTTGTCTGGTTCATGTTTTTCAAGATAGAAAAAGGATAAAAGAAATAAAAAACCACGACATGATGCTCGTTTTACTCCAGACCGTTGGCTATCTCGGCAAAGATTAGAGCACCGTCATACTTTCGTTCAAGCTCTCTGGACAATTTTTTTCTGCTCAACACTCCTTGTTTGCAATGTAATGCATCTATGTCTCATGTTCATTTCTTCATGCATTTCAGAGTAGAGCCATCTCTTGTAGATAATATTACGTATTTCGATACTTGTAAAAGCGTTTTACAATTTCAGATATTTTCTTTGGGATTTTTCGTTCCTTGACTCAACAAAGTAATGATAACAACCACTTTGCCATTGCAATCCAAAACCAAGTGAATCCTGATAATATCGACATGGGTATTATTGCTTGCTATTAATTATATAGCTATGTACCAATGACATCTTAGGCATTGAAGGTTTCACATGATACGTATAAATCTTGAATAAGTTATGATGCAGGTAGGGATAAAATTGAAACACTATTATGCTAGTAGGACTCGAATCATCTGTAACCAACACTAATGGATATAAAATTCTTAATCAACCCCCAATGAAGAAATATTTTCTCTACTAGATCCCTCCTTAACATTGTGAGGGTTGTTGGATATCCCCCTTCATGGATGGTGTAATGAAGTTGATACTCGTACTCGTATAGAATAACCCTTTCGTTTCGGAGAAAGGGACAAGTCTGGCTATAGTCAATCCAAGAGGGCCCAGGATTGGTGGCTGTTGTAGTGAAAGCATTCACTTCTTTAAGTTTAAAATTTATCTGCATGTTTGCATGATCTTTCATCTACCTGTTTATACATTTTTGTGAATATGTAATTGGCTTCAGATAAATTTATCTACATGTTTGCAATTGTTGTATTCTCGTTAGCATGTGATTGGTTTCATTTTGACCTTTTATCTGGCATTACTTATGTTTAATTTTTCTTATTATTTCACCTTTCATCTGGCATTACTTACGTTTGTTTGTGCTTTTTATTTCATTTCGAGTTGAAGTCTCTAGTCCAGAAATATGGTATGAGCAGAAAGAGAAATAAATCATGGTATATAAAACTTCAATCCAGGGCTCTTGAGTCTCTCCCCATGTCAGTGAGTCTGCCTCATTGATTCAAAGGTAGAAAAACTTGAAGACGATCACTAACTCATTACGGTTATTTAAACAAACTAAACCATCTAAAATAATTTGTTAAAATAAAATAAATAAAATAACCATAAGATGATATCACAACAGGTAGATTTCGAAACCGCTGTCGAAATCGTGTATTTATTCCAAGGCTGAAGAAGCTAAACCAACTCGCCTCAAATATTATATGCGCCTAGATCAAACAAGGATTAGAAGCACCCAGGTTACAAGTCTGGTTGTATTCAATCCAAGAGGGCCTAGGAATGGTGGATGTTGTAGTGAAAGCATTCACTTCTTTAAGTTTAAAACTTATCTGCGTGTTTGCATGATCTTTCATCTAGCGGTTTACAATTGTTACATTTTCATGAGTATGTAATTGGCTTCAGATAAATTTATCTACCTGTTTGTAATTGTTGTGTTTTAGTTAGCATGTGATTGGCTTCATTCTAACCTTTCATTTGGCATTACTTACATTTAATTGTGCTTATTATTTCACCTTTCATCTCACATTACTTACGTTTAATTGTTCTTATTATTTCATTTTCATTTTTAGTCTTTAGTCCATAAATACGGTATGAGCAGAAAGATAAATAAAGCATGGTATATAAAACTTCAATCCATGGATCTTGAGTCTCTCCTCATTTCAGTGAGTCTGCCTCATCAATTCGAAGGTAAAAAAACTTAAAGACGATCACTAACTCATTACGGCTATTTAAACAAAACCAAACCATCTAAAATAATTTGTTAAAATAAAATAAATAAAATAACCAGATGATGATATCACGACGAGTAGATTTCGAAACTGCTGCCAAAATCATGTATTTATTCCAAGGATGAAGAAGATAAACCAACTCGCCTCAAAGATTATATGTGCCTAGATCAAACAGGCATTAGACGCGCCCAGGTTTTGACCGAAATCGTTGTGTATTTATTCCACATTGTTCAAAATCGCTGCCTTTTTCAAAACCGCTACCAAAACATGCACCATGCTCCATGCACAAAATAGATGTGTTAATCTAATTCATTTCCTCACGTCATCCTCCATGCAGAGACTAGACATATGCGAAATTACTTTCCATTTGTTCTAGCGAGAAGGGTTGGAGCAAGCCAGAGATTAGCATTGCTCTTTATAGAAATGGTTTTGGTATAGAGCTTTGTTCCCTGTAACACCGCCTGCGAAATCTCAATCGATTCTCAGGCATATTCTCAGTGATTTTCTTCCTCATGAGAGTATATGCTACTAAGGTTTTTGTGCTCTTGGGCTTGGAGAGGTATTATTCGAGTTAGATCTACTTGAGATAGAACTATCTCTATATGAATTTCACCTACAACCATTACTTATTAAAACAACACTACAAAGTTCAAGTGGTACAATTTACCAGGAATAGAAATAGCATCGACAACAAAGGCTAAAGGCAGTATACCTTTTTTACTTAGCATCAAAGCCAGTGATTGGCACAGTCTAAGTAGCAGTGTAGACAGAGACTTTGATAGCAGTGGTTCTAGTTTCTCTCGAAGGCAGACCCAAATCTCCAGCCAAGAATCTCCAGAAGCCAATGTAAGAGGAATATCGCGGTTGTATATTTATAAATACAAGATTTAACCAAACATAACTTGTTCTTCTATGAAGTGCCTACTTGTTATTTCTATGGGCTAGGATTGCTATCGGAGATAATTATAAGTAGTTAATTTGTTCACACTTATAAGCTCAAATGAAAAACTCGTGCTTTCAACCAGATTTAAAAAATGCACGTATAGTATTTATCAATTATATTCCACTCCCCAAGGAGAATAGGGTAGGAAAAAACCATATTCAGAGAACGCTTGATTTTATGGAAGCGGAATTGGTTTGTATTGAATATTAGAATTGCACTAATATGAAGGCCACTTCAATTTCAATTTATCGTTGGAGTTTGCCATTGTTTTACAATATTGAATTCTCTTAGCATAATATCCTTTTGGGTGTCTCCACGAAGTGGCGGATTCTGTTTGTACAATGTAATGTATAATTTTGTCATATGTTTCTTAACAACGTAGGCTAATTCCTCTCATGGTTTCACCATACACTTAAGGTTTGGGCGTCTCCCAATCAATCCAGAACTTAGGAAAACCTGGATAGCCCTAGAACAATCACAACCGTGAATTTTTGTTTCGCAAAATTTTGGAGAGGCCGAGGAAGGGAAAGGAAAGGAGTACTATTTTGTGTCGAATGCCCAACCATCTTCTGAATACATGAAGCACTAAGTATGACTCTATGAGCAGGTTTAGCTGGAATCTATAGCTTGAGTCCATATTAAGGCTCGATGGTTTCCCAAATGTTTCATGGTTTGGCTGGAGAAATCCCAACCATCTTCTAAATACATGAAGCACTAAGTATGACTCTATGAGCAGGTTCAGTTGGAATCTGCAGTTGGAGTCTATATTAAGGCTCGATGGTCTCCCAAATGTTTCATGGTTCGGCTGGAGTCGGCTACAGTCAATGAAGAGAAGAATCAGGTATGAATAGTATTGTTGTTTAGTTTCTCTCGTAGATTAGCATGAATCTTGAATAACAAAAGGCTGTCATTTTTGCAATTACAGTATTGAAAATAAAAATTACTATAAACTAAAAATTAATAGAAACTATAGTATGTGTGCAAAAAAAGTTAATGGATCATGATTCTTGACATAACACACACATACACAAAAACAAATAAAATAACTATACTTGAATTCACAAACATAAAAAAAACAAATAAAATAACTATACATGAATTTATTGAAGAGTCTTAACAAAGGCAAGGATCTTCAATTTTGGCTTTTGGCTTCTGTTGGTTCATTTGCAGTGCTAATAGAGACTTCCTCCTCTAATGGCTTAGGAGGAAGATGGAGTAGCAATAGAATTCTCATAGTCTTTGGGATTAGCAAGAGCATGGAATAATGCTATCATGGATTTAGTAGTTTCAGGGATTAGCAGCCAGAGCATGGAATAACTCTCTCATGGATTAGATCTTAGTATGGAATAATAGAGCATTCATGATACTAGGGAAAGTGTTTCCAGAGAAGATCCTAGCTCTAAGTATGTAATAACAGAGCATTCGTGATACTAGGGAAAGTGTTTCGAGAGAAGATGCAGGGAAAATAACCATCCCAACAGTAGCATAAGGAGAAGATGGAGATGAAGATCCATGAATATTATTATTTATAGCAACATGAGGAGGAGATTCTGGTGCCTGTCATCAATTAAGATGGTGAACCATGGTTAATGTTATATTCTAGAAACAACATTATATGCTAACAAACTAATGTCATACCCACTTCCAGCATTAATTGTTTTTTTCAGTTTTATGTTAAAAAGCTTAAGAAACTTAATAAATAGGATGATCCAAACGTTAGTAAATATGACATATTTTCTTCATCCCCGGGAATAAGCCCAATAAGAAATCAAATATGAAATTAGGATAAAATTAGAAGAACAATAAAATATCAAAACTTGAACTTAATCTTAACTTATACTTAAAAAACAAATCATCATTTGGTAAAACTTTGGATTACAATGCTTTGAACTATGTGCCAAAGTAATTGAAACATCGAAGAACAGATTACAATAGTCTCCAGCATTGGTCTTCAAAAAAACAGCGATAACAAAGTTTCCAGATTAATTTAACTTGAATACTGAACTTGAATTTGCTCCCTAACTCAGCATACTCTCTACAAATAGAAGAAACTGCTCACCATAGCTTAAAATTTCTCTCTTAAGCTCCCTAACTCAGCATACTCTCTACTAATAGAAAAAACTTTATCCCAAAATCTAAATTCCAAACCCTTGAATGCAAAAAACACTGAACTTGAAAGCCATTAAAAATCTAGAGCAAACCTAATTCTAGATAGCAATAGTTGATTAATTCTCTCTAATTCTAGATAGCAATAGCTGATTAATCAAATTCTAAACTTATAAATAAAATATCATGTACTTGAATGGTTATTTTAATTACCTCATACAGAAATCAAAAATGAAATTGTCATCCAAATATCCAAATATGTGGAGTGTAAGATACATAAAATTTAAAAATTGAAGAAACTTCCTAACAGAAATAGAAGGAAATGCTCAAAAGCTATAGATGAGCTAATAACAAGATGGGCAAACTTCTTTCAGCCATTTATTAAAAGTGTGGAAAACAAAGCTACCTCGAGATCACTATTTGGCAAGAAAAAGAGGCAAGCTCGTTTTGCAAATTCTGAATTTCTGGAAGAGCGTTATTGTGATTTGTCAAAACTGCTACTGAGTTACAGCAAGGTAACTGTTTGGCTTCTAATCGACAACGTTAGGATTAGCAAGTGAAGATTAGTTGATCAATTAAATCGAAGTCCTCAATTTAGTGCATATGACTCAGATATTCCCAAGGAACGAAGCCGAACCATCAATTTGATACTTATTAAAAAAAAATTATCATCTGGCAACCCAGTCTCACAGTAGAGATGTTTATTGAGTTAATCATGTGACACCTCATTTTCAAGAAGAGATCACTTATTTCAATTTGCATAATAAATTAGTGTTTTATTTGACAAATAAAAAAATTGAATTTATCCACTACTTAATTTAAATTTGCTAAATATTATCTAATTTCCAGTTAAAAATAAAAAATAAAATAAAATGATCACAAATGGAAAAAACCATAACCTATATAATTAACTTCTTATATTATTAAAAAAAAATTGTCATTTTCAAAGCTTCAAAACTAGGTTTAGACAAATAAGTTGTCAAAGTAATGACTCCAAAGAGTTTAGACAAACCCATGGTTATGCACCAGATCAATACAGTATCACAAATAACAGTTATATACTGGAACTCTTTCTACTCAAAATCGCTATGCAAGCAGGGTATTATATAGAGGTTACGAAGGTCGATAAAAAATCCTGAATAGAGCGCCAAATAAAGATAAAGATAAGAATTATTTTATTTCCCATCAGTACCTGGCCGTGCAAGAAAGAACGTGTAAAGCATCGCCGCGTGTAGCTGCCCGTGCATAACGAGCGTGTAAAGCATCGTCGCGTAGAAGAGGACGATTTTGTGATGATCTTGACAGTTTTCAAAGACCGCTTCTATCTTTTTATCGACCTTCGCAACTTCTATATAATAATCTGCATTCTACGCGACGACGCTTTACACGCTAGTTATTGCACGGCCAGGTACCGATGGGAAATAAAATAATTTTAATCTTTATTTTATTAAGTTCACATTTTGTTTTATCGATAATACTAAACCATTTTTTTTTAGTATTATATTATAAATGAATTTGTGATAGTTATTTTGAATTTGATAGAAAAACAAATTATTAATATTATTTTGTATTAATATTATTTTGAATTGAGACATTTATTTTTTATTTATGATATTTATTTTGTCAAAATCAAACACATTTTAAGTTATGTAATTAATATTATTTTGTATTAATATTATTTTGAATTGAGACATTTATTTTTTTATTT
Organism: Picea engelmannii; assembly: GCA_009831015.1. NCBI lineage: Eukaryota > Viridiplantae > Streptophyta > Pinopsida > Pinales > Pinaceae > Picea > Picea engelmannii. The sequence continues at coordinate 116,961 of ML776855.1, read as the reverse complement.
ATGATATTTATTTTGTCAAAATCAAACACACTTTAAGTTATGTAATTAATAGTAATTTTATGAGATTAACAATGAAAAATATAAGAAATGACGAAGCAAAATAGTATTAGAAGATTCACAGGTCAAAGCTACATACCATATTGACAAAGCTTTTACCATATCACTAATTAATATAGAGATAACAAAATGTCTACAAACACAATCTAAGTTCACAAATAATTTGACATTGTTAATGCTACATTTGACAAGATGATTATTTGACATTGTTAATGTTACATTTGGCAAGATGATATAAAATTAATTAAGTTATAATTTTCAATCAAATTTTAATTAAAATAAGTCAATAATACTAATAAATAAATAAATAAATTATAATTTAAATACTAATAAATAAATAAATTACAATTCAAATGTAATATAATTTAAAAAAAATTAATTAATTTTAATTCATAAAAATATTACACCAAACTTTTTTAGATAAATACATGTATGATGAAAAAAAGAGTGAACCAATGTCCCTTTGCTAGAAACCATAATTCAAATTAATGTGTTGTTATAATTTATAGGAAAATGAACCATTATTCAAATTAATATTTTGTTATAATTTATAGGAAAATGTGTTGTTATTTCTTGTAATGTTTTTAGTTTTTGAATTGATGTATGATAAATGATTTTTTTACATGAATGGAATGGCTCCACGAGGGGGTCTTCCGCGGGGCTTTTCTCTTATGCAAAGTTTTTTTTTTCAAGGTTTTTCTATGGGGAGGTTTCCTATCTTCTCGAGGTTGGACTTACACGGGGCTTTTCTCTTATGCAAAGTTTTTTTTTTCAAGGTTTTTCTATGGGGAGGTTTCCTATCTTCTCGAGGTTGGACTTACATGCGCTGATTAGGTTACTCTCTGGATGGTGGTCGTGGCCATGGTTGGAATTTGAATTCAGTTTTATGTGTCAAATAATTTTTTTTGACGTTTTGGGTTTACATATTATCTTTCAAAGAAAGTTCTCTCTAAAAGTGTGCCCTTCAATAATGAAGTTTTGATAAGAAACTAACTCTTCAATACTGAAGTCTATGTTAAAGATTTTAGTTTACTATCCATTTTTGCAAGGATGTACTTATATCTAGGTATCAAAACTAACTCTTCAATACTAAAGTCTATGTTAAAGATTTTAGTTGACAATCCATTTTTGCAAAGATGTACTTATATCTAGGGATGTAGGGAGCATCAGATGCCTCCTCCATACCTCCTAATTTTAAGTTGTCTCAAGGCGTCTCCTCCACTTCTACGCAACTTTCACACCAAAGATTCCATCAATGAATTGAAGATTATTTTTTACAGTAATTTCAAAATAGGATTTCAAATTGCCTCATATGAGTATTAAAATAGAGATAAAAAAAAGAAAAAAAAGGAGACATTGTATTAAAATAGAGATAAAAAAAAAACGAAAAAAAAAGAGACACTCTAAGTCTCACCTAACAGACATAAAATCTACCTTCAACTAAAGAATTTTAGGTTGTTTTCGAAGTTCAAGGAAGAAAATGCCTCTAAAATGGATAAAAATTTGCACAAGCTTTCATGCTACTGATAACCTGTGGATATGGAAAGATATTATTATGAGAGCTTGTCGAAACCTAAGAACTTCCAGCTATGCTTAAGAAATAAATTGCCTCTAAATGTATAAGAGTCTACATGGGTTTTCATGCTACTGAGAATTCTCTAAATCTATAAGTGTCTACATGGGCTTTCGTGCTACTGAGAATTCAATGGTTATGGAAAGATGTTTTTCCAAGAGCTGATAGATATTATTTCTTTGGGTCTCCACCTGAAGAATGTTTTTTTTGTATTGAGGTTAAAGGAAAGAAAGGCCCTTATATGCACAAAAATAAACATTGATTGGTCAATATTATTTTTTGAGATCTCGATTTGATGAATTTTCAGTTGTATTTGAAGTTAAAGGAAGAAAAAGCCTCTAAATGTATAAAAATCAACATTGTATTCGAGGTTTAAGGAAGAAAAGGACTCTAAATTCATTAAAACTAGATGTCAGCTTTCAATTAGTCAATAATTCAACGGATATGGAAAGATAATATTTTAAAAGATGATCCATAATAATTCTTCAATCTCCAACTTAAAAAATTTCAGTCGTTATCATGGTTCAAGGAGATAAAGGTTTCCAAATGCCTCATGATATCAAGAGTTTTAGATATTATTTATTTCTGAGGCACAAAATTCCATATGACAAGCACACAAAATATACTAAATAAAATGAGGGTTCATGATAATTACCAGTTCATTTTCGAGTTCAACTATAGTGGTTTGATATCTCAACCTTTTTCCCAGGATCCTGCCACAGAAAACACAATTGGTCTTGAATCTAGACATCCTTTGTTTGAATCCCATCCCCATCTCCATCGTCCCCATATCCATGGATCTCTTGTCTTTTTGACCTCTCAATTATCTTAGTGCATACCCACTCAGTCACCATAGCACCTCATTAAGGTTCTCTCTCCCTCGAGAAGATCCCAAGTTCATTAATTTTGAGGTTGATACTCCGAAGAAAGGGAGGGGAAGAAATATCCTAGATCGAGAACTTAGTTGTAGACTGATCGATCCTCTTTAGTTAAGGACTTGATTTCAAAAGGTTTCTAGTTAAAGACTTGATTTCAAAAGGGTTTTGGCTCAGATATAGATTGAATTGACTCCTCTATCGCTCCATTGCCTATGTGTGTGTCTATGCCTTCACTTCTAGCTTTGAAACTACTAGCATTGATGTTGGAACTCGAAATGGATCTACTACATATGGGGACCGTTCCATAACCACTCAAAATGGATCTATTACATATGGGGGCAATTCCATAATCATTGCTTTATGTAATGTGAATCTCGAAAGGGTGTTACCAACAACTAATCTCGGTTGTTGCTAGAATAATATTCTTCTCTAATAAGAATAATAAGTTGTTAGACCTAGACTTGTGGGTAGCTCTGTTACTGGTGCATGCTAATCCTCATTACGTACCAGGCTACCACTCCTACCATACATTCATATTGTCAGACATGACATATCAACCAAGTTCATATCAATCGAATATCCAACAACCCATAACCATACTGTGAAATTAATGATGTTTTATAAAATTATGACCCGTAATAAATACGTTCTCTCGATTTTGATGCTTGTTTCGATAAACGGCAGCCACAAAAATTTAAACGTAAAATACGGCCAAAATGCCCCATGGCAGATTTCAACCCTGGTCGTGGCTCATTGTTCACTAGTGAAGTTTCTCCTGGAGATGCAGTGTTCACGTCTCAAATCACTCGCATTGTTGAGATCGATATTTTTCGCCCGAATATGTCCTTCCATTCCTTTGCCTAGATCTCTCCTGTGGATCTATCCTTGCCATGCGGTTTCGGTGATGCAACCTCGTTCTTCTTGGCTATCTTTTTTTTAAATACCGATTTTAGTCTCAGATGGTTTCCTTTGGTCCTTGACGCTCTGGATCTGTCTGATGTGTTTGTTTGGAACAGGTTTTCTGATAACTGGTCTATTTTTTTGTCTGAGTTCTTTGTTGTTGGTACCTGTTGTCTATTTCTTTCGTCTACGAGGATTCGCCTTGGCTTCCTCTACCAGTGCTCGCGAGTTTAGTATGGACCCATTTAGGTGGTCGACGCCTTTGGAGCGAATCATTTTTTCTCACAGATTTTAGTGAGGATATGTTTGGTTCTAGGTCATTGGTGCAAATCATTTGTTTAAGTTCGAAGCAAATCCTTTGGGTGCACGTACAAGGGTGCTACTCGGTGTCTTTTTTCTAGAAGGTAAATCTCATATCTGTGTCCTTTTGACACCTGATTTGTGGTTTGCTAGTGGCTGGTTTTTTTCTTCAGCCTTTAGTGTGTGTGGGAGTTTTCAGAAGTTTTTTGTGGGGTTGGAACTCACAAATCCATCCTAGCCGGTATGTTCAAGGCTTGATGCAATGTCAGGCTTTTCTCAGTGACCTTGGTGGCGGGGGATCCATGCACCCCCTCGAGTCTATTTCTTGGAGTGGAAGCGGGGGTTTCTGATCAGGGTTGTGTTTCAAAACTATGAGGTCCTTCCTTTTCGGGCGTGCAGTGTTGATTTTTTTATGTTGATTGTATAGGGAGTTGCGGTTTTCAGATTCTAAGTGGATATTGGTTCTCCTATTGTCCCTCTCGATCTATATTTCTGAGGGGGTTTATTTCCCTCTCTGGCCTGGTCCGTCCAGGTTCTCTGTTTCTTCTCCTGTAGTTTACTTGGCTGAAACATGGTGGCTATTATCCTTGCAGACTTCATTCTTTGAGGGCATTTTTTTTGCTGCGTTTCTCTTTCTCTTGAGGTTGAAAACATTGTTAGACTAAATGCATGCTCTCTGTATGCATTATATGTCTCTTTAGTTTTCTTTTCTGTCCCTTTAGGGGTTTTCCATTCTTCTCCAAGGATGAGTCATACTAAATGCACCTACAAAATATAGTTTAGTTCTCTACTGATGAATTAAATTAAGTTTTTTTTCTATGGAAAAGAAGATAAATGATTTTTTTTTCTATATTTTTAAGTTAATATTAAATTATCCAAATACTCAACCATATAGACAACAATCAATTAAACCTATTCTTTAAATTAACAACTAAGTCTTTAATCTATCAACCCTTTCTATATGTATACACAAGCATTTGTAAACAAAGATTTTAATAATAAATTACAAAAATAAAATGCATATTAATATTGCATTATATTATACTCTTTCCAATTGTAATCATAACATCTAAAACAGTTTTTGTTTTACATGCTAATAAAATTATGATAATATACTTTTATAGGAAAAATGAATTTAAAAAATTGTTTATATTTCTTGTAATCATATCTCATTTTTATTACTACTATGTTCTCTGAGTACTTATTTTTCATTATCAAGTATTACCATCATCTTTTACAACCACTCCAAATTTGGTAAGATTATGAAAGAGATTGATCAACAAAAAATTATATATATATATATATATATAAAGAAGAGTTTAAGAGAATAATTTTAACAAAGGATTGTATGAGGAATATATATATTTTATATAATAATATATTAAGATATATAATATATACGGGTATGTGCAAGTTAATGATCGTCTCTCATGACAATGCAAACATGGAAAAATAACAATCTCTTAACTTGAAGGGATTATTCAAGGTACTTTTACAATGAATTTGAATATGATGCAAAAAGATGAAACCTAGGAAATTGAATTAGCTTTCCCAGTATACAATTTTTATTCATAGAAATTGTGAATAACTATGTGAAATTTTTTTTTTTCTAACAGTGGTATGTTATTTTTTAAGCAAAACATAAGGTATATGTCTTTGTTCGTGCAGGTGTTGAGTACCTTAATGATGAAATTTCATTCCACAAACTTTTATAATTGTAATGATGAAATTATATCCTTGAAATTACAAGGCCTTTTGTTCGTGTCGGCTAAGAGGGTCTTAACATGATCAAAATATATTTTCTATTGCAGAATATAACTCATTTTAGAAATGGTTAAGCTAACAAAAAGTTACAGTTGAAATAATTTATTTCAACATCTTCTAAGATATTGATATATGCAAAAGGAAAAAATAGATTAAAAACAGTAAACAATATTAATTAAAAAAAAAAAACTATATATTTGGAATCTGCATAGCCGACTCTATCTATATATGTAGCTTCGTCGACAACTAATTTTTGTAGCCTATAGAAAAAGAAAGTAAAAAAAAGAGATATGGAGAGGTGTTCAAAAAAATGGAGTTTTTATCTATTTGTAGACCGAACCACTAGGTTTTCCAGCCCGAACCTAAATACAAGTAAGAAAACATGTACGTTAAATTTGTGAATCCTACCTAAAACATTTTGAATTCAATAGAACACACATGCGTGTGCATGTTCCTAAAACACACACATTATTAGGAACAAGATTGTGCATTCTTGCTACAATAAATAGTTCTCTCTCCCTCTCTCTCTCTCTCTCTCTCTCTCTCTCTCTCTCTCCCATCATCCCCCCCGCTCTCTCTCTCTTTACCCCACTCACTCTCTTTGTCTTCTCTCCACATACCTCTCTCTCTCTCTCTCAAATGTGCTCCCCCCCTCTTCCCATAACTCACTCTCTCTCTCTTCCCCTCTCTCTCCTACGCTCTCCACCCCCTCTCTATTTACCTTTATCTACATCCCCTCCTCTCTCTACCTCCCTCTCTGTCTATATCTCCCCCCACACACACTCCCCCTCTCTCTCTACCTCCC
>ML776855.1:94268-104326 GCA_009831015.1 Picea engelmannii | reverse complement strand
GAGAGAGAGAGAGAGAGATAGTAAGAGGGGGGGTGTTATCACATATAGTTGTCAAGGGCAGTAGTTCATCCAAAGTTCGTGGTTTGCATAGGAATCGTCAAAACACAACATTAAAAGCAGTCTATTGTGGGATCAAAGCAAGCAAACAAGAAGGTTCAGTTTTCAATGGCAGAGATCCCCTGTGAAGTTCATATTAATGACCCTCAGGCATCTAGAATTATAAAAATTGTGTGAGAATTAGTGGCTAGGTAGAATCCCCGGAGTTGTTGATCAAGAACCAAGCAACCTCATCCAGTGGATGGTCACGATTTACCTTAGGAGTTCAGACTTCGGGAGTTTCGACATCTCCACTCTCTATTTCATCTAGAGTGTTTTCTCCTGTAGTCAAATATCAAGCGCCACACATCCTTCTCCATCAGATGATCATGATTATCTTCGCCAATTCGTGTTTCAGGAGTTTTGGCACTTCTCCTCTCGATTTTCTCTGAAGTGATTTTTCCGGAGTGCAAAGATCTCTGCCATGTGTCCATGTCTAGTGGATGGTCATGATTTTCTTCGCCATTTCGGGTTTCGGGAGTTTTGGCTCCTCTCTTTTTCATTTCCTTTGGAACACATTCCTGCGGAGTGCATGGATCTCTTCCGCGTGTCCCCCCATATCTAGCAACTCAGATATGCTCTGGACTCCAGAGCTTCGGTGTTCTCGCTCCCTCTTTTTTTGCAAATTTCCGAGGTGTTTCTGATACGGGCTTCAGTTTCGACGCCTGATGCTCATCTATTAGAGACACGTGGCATCCATATAGCATTGACAAGTGGCACTCAATTCAATCATTTTTGGACATGTCTTCACCATATTTTTGAGTGACACATGTCACCCCTCCATCCATGACATGTCAGCATAGCGACATCAAGCCACCACATTAGCTGTGGGAGATCATACTCTGAGAAGTGTTTTTGTTCAATGCCAAAATTAGTGCCATCTCCAAGCGCAGTGAGAATGATCCTAAAGTTGGCAGGCAGATAAGCTTTAGTGAGGACGCTAAATTGGCAGGGCTTCCCAAATCGCAAAATATGACTAGATCAACGTCCACGCTTCATAGTAGGGACGCAACATACTCGGGTGATAAAAGGCCTTGAGCAGGCCGAAATCCTAACCACGGTTTTACGAGGAGGCTACGTGGCAGAAGAGGGTGCATTTCAGGCCCGAAAGTGGTGTGGGCCTAAACCGCTTCCCGTGGCTCAGAAATCACGTGTGCATATAATTCCTTATCCATAGTGACAGGTGGTCACCCGATAGTCATCCCGATGTGATCCAATCCTGATGAGGATTTAGTTAATGTAGAAGGACTGGTAGCTGAAACCTCAACTCAGTCCATAAATAAAAGGCGTGGAAGCTCTGGCTGAGGAGATAGAACTCTCATCCTAAGGTACCACGATGGATGGTTTTGTCTTGCAGGCCCATATCGATCTGAGCTTGCGTCTAATAGGAGAACTGATGCAGGAGCATAGGCTCAGGGAAAACGAGCTCATTCATGACTTGATCAAAGTCAAGAAAATCAGAGAAGACCTAGAGTCTCTCATAAATGTAATTTCTTTATTTTCATTTAAGAGTTGAAAAATGGATAAGGATTCTAGATCCTTTCCACTTGTAAAAGAGGAAATAGGGTTTGTAATGAGTCATTGATGACTCGTAGGGGTCAGTTGAGTTTGTTATGGACTCTGTTCCTTAATCATAGGATCTGAAAACAGATTTCCATTGTAAATAAATACAAGTTCTGAGTATTGTGTTAAGCAGCTAGGTTCTTTAGAAGTTTWGCTCACAGAGTTCTAGGAGCTCRAAGAGGAGGAAGCTTGAATGTAGATTAAGAAGGAGAAGCTCGGAATCTAATTCCATGAGCATGTGCAGAGATACATCTCTGTTTTGTAAACTATCKATGGGCGAATTCAAGTCTGTAAAGAAGGTCTTATTACTCTTTTAAATACAATCTGTATATGTTAACCTTTTGTTCATCTGCGTATTGATTGTTGGAATATATATACAATCTGGCAATGTTGTTTAAAGAACCCTGGAGTTGAAACAATACAGAAACGAATTGACATTTGCATTCTGGACGTATATATATACGATCTGGCAATATTGTTAACATTCTGTTCAAATGTAGATATCCATCTAATGTAGATCGGGGAAGAGGTGATACATCTGACTTATCAGAGGAGTATCAATTCCATAGAGCATATGTTTGAATCGATCGACGAGGAGAGCAAAGGGGAATTTTCAGAACAGAAATAAAAGKTATAGATTTGAACGGRGTTTTGGTCAAAGGGGGAATTCGTTTATAAACGTTTCCTTATATTGTGCAAATTTTTGATATGTGAAAACCCTGTCCGTCMATGTATGACTGTRGTATCTTGTACACATATACATTGGCAAAATCGTTTTTAATCATTCCTGAAATCGGAGCAATTYCGTAATGAATTGAAGGGATCTTCCTTMTGTAAGTATTAGAATCAAGGGTGGAGATCAAAACGAAYGGGAGAGGACCAKAGATTTACGGTGTGGATCATCCCGAAGATGAACGATTCAGATCCGAGCGGAGTCCAGTAGCAAAGAAATAGACGGCCAGATCACCAGCGGAAGGTGGGAGCTCGATTTTCAATGCGTTTTGAGGAATTCCGTTGAGTCCACGCGTCCATCAATGTGTGGGAACGGAAATTTGAGGTAAGTACAAAGAGTAGTGTTGAATTCATTTCCGTTGGGGTTATGGTCACAGTGTATGGTCGTGGGGTGCTTACTTCATGCACAAAATCATTTCCGTTGGGTGCTAATAAAACAAAGGTGCTTAAATTGACAAATTCGGCAATTTGACAATTTCGGCAATTTGACAAATTCGGCAATTTGACAATTTCGGCAATTCGCCAGATTCGGCAATATTCCTGCCACAAGAACTAAACTGCCAAATGCAGTGACAGATAACTAAGTTTAGTTCTGTCAAAGAATGATGAAGACCATATGCAAGAAAGATTCCAGTACAGTAAATTGTGGAATCGAAGATCTGCTTCGACGTAGCAGGTGGTGCCTGCATTAAGAACACACACACAGTCTGAAAAAAGGATGTCGAGACAAAATCTTTGAATGAGATGGCCAGGTCACACTCCTAGAAATTGTGGACTGAGTTGGTTATAAATAGATCGATCTTAGATTTTGCAAGGGAGGGGGTGTTTTTCAGTGACTGGAGAGCCGAGATAATTTTTTGAGTAGGCCTCTGTATTTTTAGTTTGTAAGCTTGAGGGCTTGGATTGTAAATATTATGTTATTGAAGATTCCTTTGAATTGTTTTTATTAGACTGTCTTCTTAGTTTACACGTTGTTTTTTTTCATGTTGTCTGGATGCACTTTCTTTGATTTATGGTTTCCTGAGGTGATGGAGGATCCATTGCCATCATGCCCATCTTTCATGGCTCACTAAATATTTTATGTTTTTCTTATTGCCTGAATATAACATATGTGATTCATGGATTCCTGAGGCAGTGGAGGATCTGTTGTCATCTTTCCCATGTTCATCATTAATCACTCAGCCCCTTAACATTCTCCTTCTTGTTTGAATGTATAATCTTTGATTTATGGATTCCAGAGGCAACGGAGAATTTGTTGTCATCATGCCCATCTTTCATGGTTCAACATATATTTTATGTTTTTCTTCTTGTCTGGATGTACCATCTCTCTGATCTATGGATTCTTGAGGCAGTAGATGATCTGATGTAATCTTGCCCATCTTTCATGGTTCATCACTCAGACATTTTGTGTCTTCTTTCTCCTCATCACCACTTAAACCATTTTTTTTGATAGACAGTTTAAATGCCTTCATTATTCACGATGCTTATGACTCCATAGCCCAAAGGTCCAGAACTGATATGCAGTTACTTCTGTTATCTTTTCCTCGCTCTTCAGTCTTACTGATCCACCTACTCAAACCATTTTAATCCATTTTACCTTTTTTTATGGGTACTGGGCTTATCCTCTCGCATTTTGAGGGTAACTCTCAGTGCTAATAGGGGGGAGAGAGAGAGACTGTGTGTGTTTGTGTGTGTGTGTGTGTGTGAGAGAGAGAGAGAGAGAGAGAGAGAGAGAGAGAGAGATTTTGGGATGGAGTGAGAGATGGGGAGATAGCAAGAGATAGGGAGGGAGATACAGAGTGAGGGGGAGAGAGGATACATGCAAGAGAGAGAGAGGGTGGGGGGGAGGGAAAGGAGACATAGAGAGATAAGAGAGAGAACAGGGGGAGTAGGGGAGGGAAAGAGGGGAAAATGAGAGAGACAGAGAGAGAGAGAGACACAGAGAGAGAGAGAGAGAGAGTGTGGGAGAGAGAGAGAGAGAGAGAGAGAGAGAGAGAAAGTGAGAGGGAGGAATGTGGGGAGAATATGAAGAGAGTGAGTGGGGTAGAGAGACATTAGGGGGGAAACAATGGAGGAGAGAGAGGGGGGAAGAGGGAAACAAGGAGAGAGGGTAAGAGGGGGAAGAGAGAGAGGGGGGGGGAGAGTGAGCAAGGGATAGGGAGAGTGAGTTCAGACAAAAATATAGGAAGATAGAGGGAGGGAGGAGGATGTAAGTTTTAAACCTGCGAAGTAAAGCAATGCATATATATTCTTAAGCAATACAAAAATTAATCAACGGCTCATACACAGAATACACAGAGATCTTTACCGGAAACCCTCAACCGGGAAAACCTTTCTTTTTCATTATATCGAATTTCACCATTCGCCATACAATATATACAATGTTTTTAGGTATTCCGTAGATACCAAAACCCTAATCCCTTAATCCAGGATTAATTTACAAATCAGCTAAAAATAGCAAAATCCGCTAAAAATAGCAAAAAACCGCCCAAAATAAAAATTTCGGGGCGTTGCCCCGAACACTCCATGTAACCAGGGGAGGGCATACCTGCCCCCCCCCTAGGAGCCCCCTAGGAAAGCACCTAGTGCACACGGCAGGGCCCTAGGTGAAGGGATCGTCAGACGCAGTCGTCGTATCTGACGCACCCACACACACACACATGTAAAGAATATAACACATACCCAATAGAGGAGCGTGTAGGGGGGAAGAGAAAGAGAGAGAATTTATTTGTGTTAACATGAATGTGTGCGCATTCCTTTTGATAATAACACGCACATGTTTTAGGAATGTGTGTGTTCTTTAGGAATGCATGTGCATTCCTAAAGTGTGCACGTGTTATTTGAATTTTAATTTTTTTCGGGCGGGAGTGACAACTCTAACACATGTGTTTACTGAGTTGGTTGCATCAGATTTAGGTTCAATATGACAAACCTAGTGGTTCGGTTTGCAAATACATAAAAAAATCCATTTTTACGAATTCCTCTCCATATCTCTGTCTTTGATGTTATTTTTCTAGAGGATACATAATTCAGTTATTGATGAAACTATAGATAGAAATAGAGTTGGTTGTGTGGATTCTAAATATACAATTTTTTTAAGTTAAATTTTTTTACTATTTTTAATCTATTTTTTCCTTCACATATATAAAAATCCTATAATACATACCTCTCTTATTTTTTCTATAAATTTTTATCGACTTAACCATTTCTCGAATGAGTTATATGCGACACTAGAAGAGACTGATACCTAAGATCTAAAAATATATATTTTGATCATGTTAAGACCTTCTTATCCTATTGCTAGCAGGGAAAATCTCCCTATTACTATACCAGGGTCAAGATATAGGCAGAGCTATGATCTCCCTTAAAAGACAATCTAATCCCTAAACTACCCCAAACAATCTAAAATGGAAGAATAGAAAGAGATAGGAAAGTAGGTCAGAAGTTATACCTTTGGTCCAAACCTTGAATGTAAACCTCCTATCAATCTTGTAGCTTCCTAGGATGCTGGGCTCCTCCCAAAGATGACTTGCAAGAAAACTTGGGAAAATGATGCTACAAATATACTATCTCTACTCATCCATGTTAGGGTTAGATATAAACCATTATGCATAAATAAAATGAAAAACATAAAGATATCATTTGGGACAGGAAAAATATTCTTTTATTCAAATCCAAAGATTGAAAGTTGCAACCTTTGTAGGTCGATGCTCCATGAACCTGGTCTGGGCTCCTCTTAATGTTGGTCCAAGTGCATCATCCCAATGTCTTCTCTCACAATCAACTGATCACTTTAGGGAAAGGGAAGGGATTGTATAGGAGAAAAGGCTAGAGAGAGAATGTTGAGGCAAAAAATTAGAAAGGGCTGCAAAAACTTGGGCAAGGAGGGGAGGGTCTAGACTAGATTGATCCAGATGAAAATATTTCATCTGGAAGAAAAAACATTAATTCTCTAGTGTGTGATTTCTCGATGTTGTCTCTTGTCAAGGATTTATTTCGAATACAACCACCAATTCCTTATTATTTACTTACAGAATTTGAGCTTTCTTTCAAGAAAATGATAAAACATAACATCCCTTTGAGAACATAGTGGAATATAATAATGTATTACAAGTTCAAAACTCCACTATTGGTTGATCATGAGCATCAAGAAAAAGAGTTATCGCTGAAGGAAAAATAAGATAAGCCACATCCTCAAAAGAGTTACCGCTGAAGGAAAAAGAAGATAAGCCACATCCTCAACAAACAAGAAGATATCATCTAGTTGGAAGTAAAGAATTTAAATACTATCTCAGAATTACAAATGGAAAATATTTTCTTTAGTGAATAAAATATGTTTTAAATTTTATGTAATTTTAATGGGAGATATTTATAGAAATGGTTAGAGTTAGATATTATTTAAGGGGGAGTTTGTAGAGAATAAAGGTAACCATTTTTTGGATGAAAGACATACACTGCTTTCACAAAGAATTTGCTCTGACAAGAAATTTTTAATTTACTTTGAATATTTGTGATAGCATTTCATTGAGAAGCTTTTGATAGATTCATCACATGCTCTTTTTTTTTTTTAAGTAAAAAAGGGCGGGTCTTGTTATATTAAGATTGTAAAATATTAGAGTACTGTGGAAGTGCCAATTGTCCCGCCTAGAAAGGAAACCGAGACAGTTGGTCATTCCATGCCACTTCCTACATCATGCCCAAAAGAAAACCAGGACGCATGGCAATATTTAGAATAAGTCTGTTCTTCACTATTCTACCACTATCATTACTATAAGCTAACTAAGCTATAACTCTGGTTTGCAATAAAAGAAAAAAGTGTCTAACTATGAGCATGCAATAAAACCTTTTAACCGATGTCCTCATAATCGTCTTCATTCTTTCTGCGTCTGACTGGAATTGCATAGACTTGTGCGCAAGTGGGGCACTGGTGTCTTGGGGTAGTGCTGGAGTAGGTGGCGTAAATCATATCCAGGCGTTGGTTGATGTAGATAACTCTGAAAATCTGGTTGTCCACCATGTTGCATACCTTGAAGATTAATTCCAGGTGCTCCGAGTGAAGAAATGGTGGCTGGTCCTGCAAGTCTTGGGGAATGGAGGAGAGGAGAGATTTCATCCATGCATCGGCCTCATCCTAGTGCTCTCGTTGCCTTTTCTGCTGCCCCATTTCCTCAGGAGGTTCGTCGATTGTGAAATTGTTGTTTCCTTCTATGCCTTCCTATATCTCTTCCTCCACAAAGCAAGATGTGAATTCCTCAGCTCGAGTGTCCCTGGGACTGTGTGCTAGTCTTGGAGCAGGGGTTATGGTATCCTTTCCAAAACAAGCGGGGGGAGTCCAATTGTCCGGGACCATGAAGAGAAGATTCTCTGAATAATTCTGGATAGATTCATACGGAGTAATCTCCTCGACATACGCCATGGGAGGTGTTCCAATTCTTTTGGACTTCCTAGTTCTCCTCATGCCAGCTAGAGCCAGAGCTCTCTCAAAATTCTTCTTCCGCTTCCTATATGAGTCGGCTACATACCAAGCCGCGCCTCTGCGAGGCTGCCCCCTTCCTCTTGGCATTCTTAAAAGCAAAGCTATTGTCGGAATACCGGTTGAAAGGGTTTCTCTATTCCTGCTCCTCGATGTTTCAACCTTCGCCTTTGCAAACTTCAAATGCATCACATAGCCTCCAAGGCTATTGATAAGGATGGAGATGATATATATGGCCATTAAGGCTGCGGTCTTAGTGCGATGGTCGACCGTCCCCCTCACGCGAGTGAGAGGCCTCGTCATTTGGTGAGAGCTACCTCGGTTTAATCCCATCATAAATGGAGAGGAGATGGGAGTTGGTGGCCAACATTTATGGCACCACCCGGCTCTGATCTGGGTGTCCTTCCTTCTCTGCGTGGCACCCCATCCGGGGCATCACATGCTCTTATTGGTCTCATTCTCTATTTAGTATAGATTTATTTTCCTATTTTTAGATTCTTATTTACTTCTTTATTTGTATATGGAATGTGATTATTGACGACAATGATAAACAAGTTAATGACATGTTATTTATCTTATAACAACTTTTGTTTTTTTATCTAGTTCATAACATTGCTTGTTAATATACATTATTGATTTTAACAATGTGAATTTAGCAAGGGAATAGTTTTCTATATGAATACTTTATTATGCATGGCAATACATTGAGTATTTAACATTGTTTCTTTTCTAATTCATGAAACGTCTTTCTATAATCATCTTTACATCTTGTTTTCTTGTTTCTTTCCTATTGTGAAATTACTCTTTCTGAAGGAATATAATTTCTTGAGAATTGTAAGTAATAAAGATTAGCATTGAT
The DNA here is from genome assembly GCA_009831015.1 of Picea engelmannii. Classification (NCBI taxonomy): domain Eukaryota; kingdom Viridiplantae; phylum Streptophyta; class Pinopsida; order Pinales; family Pinaceae; genus Picea; species Picea engelmannii. Next base: position 95,603 of record ML776855.1, on the reverse strand, counting down.
CAAACACGATATCGTTTAAAGTATGCCGTTTCATTTTATTTATTCAAATGTTTGATCAAACATGATATCATTTAAAGTATGACTTTTCATTTTATTTATTAAATGTTTGATTAGAATTGGATAAAATTGTCTATCCTATATAATTGATTATAATATTGTTTATTTCACTTCAAAGTAAATATCATTATTTAATTTGAAAATTCCTTGTCATTTAATTATTTCTAATTAATAAAAGATATCCCCTTTGAATTTTGTTAGATATTATAAGTTTAAAATATTGTACATTCTTGGAAAATCTTTCATTGAATTATTAAAAAAAGATATAAATCTAAGTCAATATTTCATGAATACTCATGCCACCATATTATAAGTTACCATAATAAACTTTTAAATGTCATTTAGACAATATGATATGATGTGCTTTAAAAAAGAATGTGAAACTACAAATTAACATAGCTTTTATTTAAATGTTCTAACCATATCAAGTAACTACAAGCATGAAACTATGAAAAATTGAAAAATAAATTGAATTTGTCATTTAGTTAATCTTTACTAATTATAATATAATTATTATTTAATTATATTAATAAAAAAAATTATAAAAATAATCACAAATTGAATAAACATAACCTATATATAATTAACTTTGTGTAATCATCATCCTCAATATAAAAAAATATCATTTTTCAAAGCTTTAAAATAAAGTTACTCCAAATTCATTACGACAGGTGCCAAAGGGCAGTACTTACAAGGCTAAATCCACAAATATAGCATTCCAAACTATATAAAATAACTAACAAATTCCATGGCCTTTCGATTTACACATCTAAAACAGTCAAGCCATAAACCCTACATCATGGCGAGCCAATTCCATGAGAAGTAAAAACACAAAACACTCAACACACTTACAAAATACTTCCAAAAACATATACGCTATCCAGGTATTCAACCATACAGTATAACAACATTATTATAAAACCTTTAAAGCCTGGGAAGTTACGCAGCAGACCCTCGGATCCTGGGGAGAAAGTTGGCGTCCCTCAGCTTCTCCCTCGTTTGATCTCCAAGACTGCGAGACCTGAAGTCATTATTCTTGTACTTCACCTCGATTGACCGAACGCCAGCCCTTCGCAACACCCAGAGCCTCCGGTTATTCTCGCACCAGATTTCACCATTTTGGCCTCTGTGAACGTCAAGTGGACCTAAATTCTTAGGATCGAGACTTCCAGCCCTAATGTCTGCGACCGTGTCCTCCAATTTGGTGACTCCGTCTGTGAATTTAGAGTTTATATCCTCGTGAGTGAATCGCATGTCTTTAGGATTGACGCAATTGGA
>ML776855.1:34614-80442 GCA_009831015.1 Picea engelmannii | reverse complement strand
ATCTTGTACTTGAACATTTAAGTGGGGTAAAAGGAGGTTGCCCCCTCGAAGAGGCTTATTATCTGAAATTATCTCTTTTTCAAGGCGTTGATTACCTTTCCTGAAGTTTTTCTATGCTATATTGATGTTTGGTTCTTAACACCCACCAAGCAAAATCCTTAAGAAGAACACTAACACCAACGCGCCGTCATAAGTCTTTACAAATAAATTCTTATACTTATTTAGATTTTTGGTAACACTGTAGGGATTAGAGTGGTATTATTATTAGGAAGATACAGTAGGAAGATTAAGACTAACTGTCTTATTGCCTAATCTATGATCTGGAGCCAGCTAACCAAGTTGAATCCTAATTAGTGAATGCACTAGAAATCAAGGTAAAGACTTATTTAGCGCTGTTGATCTTTGTATCCCAAGTATAAACTCTGATTGTCCAAGCGTCAGGCTCACGAGACCGTACACACAACTCATCGAGCCAAGCACCAAGTCCCTCCACTCCAGTCCACCAGTCAAAGTCAATGCTAAATCTCAATGCAGCAATTGACAACGCCAACACTACGCGCAAAGAAAAAGCTCACGAGCCAAGCATAAGAGGATATTTAGTTGTAAGCAAAAACTTAAAAGGACTTAGACTAGGACAACCGGGAAGGAGGCGACATATGCACTAGGAGAGTAAGCATAGGAATTGGCGAGTATGGCACAAGGCTAGCGTAGATACAGGGCAAGGGAACTGATATTTTTTTTAGGGGTGAAGAAATCAAGCTTAGATGCTTAATCCTAACCCTAACCTAGCCAATCCCCTAAAGGAGTAATGTCTATTTACAGACAAGTAAAGAAAAATTACACCTAACCCTGTTTCTAGTCTGAGTAGCACCAATTTGAAACATCCTTGAACTCATCCTAACAACTTTGGTTGATGCAGGTTAAAGCATACAAGATGATCAGGACTCGAGGGAGTCGAGGTAGGGGAGCATCGTCGCAAGCACCGTCAACACCACCAGCACCACCACCACCATCGCCCGAACTAGCTCTCATACTGTGCTTGTTGGAAGTCATTAATGAGACTTTAAAGGGGCGACAAACGACAGGGACTAAAGAGGAACCCCCACCATCCAGAATGGGTAATGCAGAAGCGTCAAGGGATTCAGGGGGAGGACCTCCACCCGAAGAAATCATGCAAGAATTGCAGAAGATCAAACTTCCAGAGTTTGCTGGGGGTTGCGCCAGTGAACGCGCAGAAGCATGGTTGGAAGGCATGACAAGGTGTTTTTCCTTAAGGGACTATGCATCCAACTCAAAGGAAAAGATCACAATTTTTCAGTTAAGAGACAACGCCTTGAATTGGTGTGAAAGCCTGGAAAGACAACTGGACCTTACCCCAGACACAGTATCTTGGGACCTTTTCGAGGAGAGGTTTCGAAGGAAATATCTACCAGCATACTACGAGGAACAACAGGTAGGGGCATTTCATGCCTTAGTACAGGGAAACAGAACTGTAGAAGAATATGAGATCAGATTTATGGAACTGGTCAAATATATTTTGTATATGGACAATGAACAACAACAGGGAAAGTTCTTCGTCTATGGATTGAACCCTAATATAAGAGATATGGTGCAGATGTGGAAACCGTCTTGAGTAATGGAAGCGGTGGAAAATGCATGTTATGCGGAAGAACACATGAACTTAACCGGGGATACAAGACCGACATTTTCGCATCGCCCTGGATTCGTAGGAAAGGGCCCGAGGAAATTTCCTAGGGGAGGGGGCTCAAGGCCACCGCCATATGGTAACAGAGTCACACCAAGGACAGTAGCCACAAGGATTTCAATGGCAACAAGTGCAACATCTTGTTCATCGCCAACAACGCAGACAGGTCCATGACCATCTCAGGGAACAACGAGTAGGGGCATGGGTTCCAGGGGAAGGAACTCATTTCAGAGACAGTCACATAACAGTACATAGGTTTAGTCTCGTGTTAACTATTGGGGGTGCTGAGGACCCCATTACTAGCGTGATTGCCCAGAGTTACAATCAGGGTTTGTGCATAGAGAAGGAAAGGCATCGATGGGAAGATCAAGTAGCAGCCACTAGATTTACGCAACGGTTAATAATCGTCAGGCCAAACATCAATCCACAGTGGTGGAGTCATGAGGTACGCTAAATCATATCAATGTTAAGATTTTGTTTGATTCTGGTGTGACAGATAGTTTCAATTCACCATCTGCATTAGAAAAGAGTTGGTTGGCAGCCTACGAGCACGATGACTTTAAACAAGTCAAGATGGCTTCGGGGGAAAAACAAGCAATAGGACCTAGTGTCAATAATTGTATAGTAGACCTGGGAGTGTGTACTACCAGGTTAAAGGTAAACGTCACTTCTCTCAGGGCATATGACCTAACCATTGGAATGGATTGGTTAGCAGCTCACCGAGCTTTGGTAGATTGTTTCGCAAAGAGGGTGCTTTGTGTCGACGATGAACGAAGACCAGTAGAGATCCAGGGTGTACAGATAAAAGTGTCATTACACTTTATATCAACTATGAAGGTTAAGCGATGCTTGAGACCAGGGTGTCGATTGTATGTAGTGGAAGCAATGAATGAAAGGAAGGGACCCTCATTGGATCAGTACCCGGTATTGTCATAATTTCAAGATGGTTTTCCAAACGAGTTACCAGGGTTACCTCCTGAGAGGGAGCTTGATTTTACTATTGAGCTAAAACCTGGTGCAAAACCAATCTCCAATAATCCGTATCAGATGACAGCACTGGAACTTTGTGAATTGCAAATTCAGTTGAAAGAGTTACTGGACTTAGGGCTAATAAGGCCCATTGTCTCACCTTGGGGCGCACCGATAATTTTTTTAAAGAAGAAGGATGGATCCTTACGACTGTGTATAGATTACAGGGACTTGAATAGTGCTACTGTGAAAAATAGGTACCCGATGCCGCGAATAGATGACCTCTTCGATCAGATGAAAGGAGCAGCAGTGTTCTCAAAGATTGATTTGCGATCAGGGTATCATCATTTAAGGATTAAGGAAGGTGATATCCCAAAAACTTTCTTTCGAACTCGGTTTGGACATTACGAGTTTGTTGTATTACCTTTCGGAATGACCAATGCACCAACAGTATTCATGAGCCTCATGAATGACATATTTCGGAAGTACTTAGACCATTTTGTACAAGTCTTTTTAGATGACATCCTCATCTATTCCAAGAATGAAAGAGAACATGAGGAACAGTTGCGAATAGTGTTGTCCTACCTTAGAGAGAATAAATTGTATGGGAAGCTAACAAAGTGTTCCTTCTTCCAGAAAGAGATCCACCATTTAGGTCAAATCATTTCCGGCGAAGGAATCTCTGTGGACCCAGAAAAAGTAAAGGCCATTATGGAGTGGCCAGTGCCGAAAAATGCCCATGAGGTGAGAAGCTTCATGGGGATAGCAGGTTATTACCAGAGATTTGTGGAAGGGTTCTCAAAAATAGCGAAACCCATCACCACCTTGTAGTGAAAGGTGGTCAAGTATGAATGGACAGTAGAGTGTGATAGTGCATTCATTGAGATTAAGAGGTTACTAACTAGTGTGCCAATTCTATGAGTGTCGGATATGGAAAAGGACTTCACAGTATGCACATATGCCTCAAAGCAAGGGTTGGGGGCCATGCTAATGTAGGATGGAGGAGTGATAGCCTATGCATCAAGGAATTTGAAGAAGCAAGAAGAGTTATACGTGACTCATGATTTAGAGTTGGCAGTTGTAATGCTAGCTCTGAAAATTTGGAGGCACTATCTTGTGGGGCGAAACTTTGAGCTCAAAACGGACCATCAAAGTTTAAAACATCTCTTCACTCAAAGAGATCTGAATTCCAAGCAAAGGTGATGGAGTGAGTTTATGAGTGAGTATGATTTTGGTATTTCGTACATCAAGCGAAAGGAAAATGTGGTCACAGATGCCTTGAGTAGGAGACCACGTATGTTCTCCTTGGTAACCTTAAAGGTCAATCTAAGGGAACATGTGTTGACACAACTCCAATGAGACAGTTGGTATTTAAAGGTTACTTCAAACCTCCAAAGTGGGAGGCAGTTAGATCCAAAGTATGAGGGATATAGTTTGGAAACAAACGAACTATTAAGATATCGAGGAAGGATGTACATCCCTAAGAATGGGGATATTCGAAGCATCATATTGAAGGAATCCCATAGAGCACTTTATTGTGCGCATCCAGGTTTGAAGAAGATGTACACAGATATGAGGAAGCTCTTCTTCTGGGTAGGCATGAAGCACGATGTAGTCCATTTCGTCGCCAAATGCCTGGAGCGTCAACAAGTGAAAGCCGACCACCATCACCCGACAGGCCTCCTACAACCACATGATGTTCCTATGTCCAAATGGGAAGTCATCTCTATGGATTTTGTTGTGGGGTTGTTGCTCACATCCCATAGACACAATTCCATTCTTGTGATAGTGGATAAGTTAACCAAGAGTGCTCATTTTATTCTATTTAGAGACACTTACGATGTCACTGATGTGGCACATGTATTTGTAAGTGAGGTTATCCGTTTGCACGGGATACCTAAGTAGATCATTTCAGATCGGGACTCCAGATTCACTTCTAGGTTTTGGACAACTTTGCAGTCAACATTGGGGAATCAACTGAACTTAAGCACAACTTATCATCCTGAAACAGATGGGAAAACCGAGAGAGTAAATCAAGTCATGGAAGACACGCTTAGGATCTATGTCATGGATAATCAAACCCAGTGGGAGAAGTACTTACCTTTGGTAGATTTTTCCTACAATAACAGTTTTCATAGCTCCATCGGAATTCCACCCTACGAAGCTTTGTATGGAAGGCCATGCAGAACACCATTGATTTGGGATAGACTAGAATACCAAGTAACAGTTGGGCCAGAATTGATTCAAGAAATGGAGGAACGGGTGATTTCGATTAGGCAAAGACTAAAGGAAGCACAAGATAGGAAGAAAAGCTATGCGGATGCACACAGGACCGACCGAAGTTATGAAGTGGGAGACCAGTTTTTCATTTGTATCAGGCCTAATAAGAGTACCATACAGTTCGAGAAGGGGACAAAGTTGTCACCTCTATTTATAGGACCATTCAGGATCCAAGAGAAAATTGGACCCGTTGCATATCGTCTCGTACTACCACCCCACTTGCATAAAACTCATAATGTATTTCATGTATCTATTTTACGTTATTATGTTGTTGATGAACCGTCTAGTAGACCAAGTTAAGGTCCAGTGGGACAAGTATAGTCCAGGATCTGCTACTTGGGAAGACGCCAAGACACTACGACGAGACTATCCCTCACTTTTTTGACCACCTCGAGAACATGTTTCTCAAAGGATGGGTGTATGTAACACCACCTTTTGACTTAGACAGCCAATATTACCTGAGGCCTATGTACTTCATTTTCTAGTCATAGTGAAACTATTAAATGCTACACTTAAACTTTAAAATTTATGAACTTTTATGAATGCTTAAATGTTATTGATGATGATGTATATGATGTGATCTACTACATGAATGTAAATTTTATGAATGTTTAAATGCTATTGATGATGTTGGATATGATGTAATCTATTTTGGATAAATGATAATCTTATGAATGGGTGTCGAAATTGAATTATGGGATATTATGAGATCTATTTCTAGCTGGAAAACTTTGATGTTAATTTATCGGTACAGGGATACCAAATTGAAATGATGATAGTATGCAATTACATGATCAGAATGCATAGAAATGTATGAGTTGTGTTACAGACTAATTTGCAGGTTATGGGCTATGAAATAGCCAAAGGATAAAGATGATGAAAGTGGATATCATGACCACTAGCCAAGAAACATTATGGTATGAATATTGTATGTGAAATTGTATTGGTTTGGATGCATTGCTATGATATGTGGACCAATGCATGATTTCAAGTGATGACACTGCCCAAAACTGAATAAATGATGACAAAACCCCCAACAACACGGTGCCACTGTATATTCCATTGTAGGGTGTGGGCCCTAGTTATGACTAGGAGGGGTGGAGGCATTTCCCACTGTGTATATTTCGAAACCTGAAGTCATGAGAGGACGGTGTTAGTTCACGCTCCCCAAGACATGTGATGATGATTGTCAGATGCCTTCTAGGGAAGTTTGGCCGAGATAGTGACACTTCCTCTTACGGGTTCTATTTGGAGTTAGGTCAATATAGTTGACACTCCAAGATAGTCTAGCAGAGGAAGGATAGGAATGGAGATGGAAGTAGGTTAGGGAGGAAGGATGAGTAGTAATAGTTGAGAAGGTATGGAGATCTGTCTTATGGTGGAATTTAATGTTTTCCCTTCAAAAAAAGAAGAAGAGAAATGTGTATATATGAATCTTCATTATTACGTAACTAAACCACAATTGTTTAAATAAAATTGTTGAACCGGATAATAGTAATTAAAGGATTTCTCAAACAATTGATTGGTTTGTTGTCTTTTATAAAAGACTAGTCTTGTTGAATGGATTGGATGCATACATAAATACTAAAGGATGATAGTTTTGATTATTAGTACATGCACAAGACTTGTATGTACTAGCTACACATGCATTTCTTGTACATATACACTAGTATGTATGAGTTTTCTTGACTTACTTACTGATAATGTCGGTTACTTGTTATGAATGTGTGAACCATGTTTCTTTTCCTTTGTACCATAAGATACCTTAACCTCGGGATGAAGTTTCCTGAAGGGTGGGTGTATGTAACAACCCTAGCTGAATATATGCTTAGGGATTTTTTAGTAAAAATTTATTAGGTAATTAATTTTTCTAACATGTTATTAATTAAACAAAGATTGGTATAATGATACTAATTAAATATTAATTAATTAATTAATTATTATAATTTGATTAATTAATTGATTAATTAATTACCTGTTACATTCATTGACATGGGTATTAAATTAAGAGGGTTAATAAATTATATTGTTTAAATTAAGGGTTTACGAAAGAGGGGATAAGGAGCATTAATAAAGGGGATAAGGAACATTAATAAGTGGATAAGGGGGATTAACTAGGTGGATAAGGTAATAAATGTGTAGGTAAAGAAATAAATGAGGAGAAAGGGCAATGAAGAGGGGATATGAGCGGAAGAGGGTTGACAAAAGGGGGGATTATTATCATTGGACTTGGATTTTTGGGAGAGGGCTCTCTTGGATTTGGGAATTGGCTGGAGAGAGTTTGAGTTGGGGAGTCGGGCAAAGGATCAGCACAGGGGGCACCTGTTTGCTAGAGGTTTTGGGCACAGGGGCCAGGATATCCATATGGTATCCTAGAGCTAGGAAGTTGTCCTAGTTGGCAGGGTGGAAACTCGGTTTTGGGCAGTGTTTGACATGGTTCAACAATGAACAACTAGATCGACGGGGGAATTAGCATCAGGGAGAGGTAATTTAATTATTTTGTTGAGTAATTCTTATGCTGTGGATAAAATTTTTATTTTTTGGTCAAATATCATATGCTCATATGTTGGTGATTGAATTATTTTAGTATAAGAAAGAATTATATGCTAAATTAGAATTAAATTTTGTATTTTTTTTTTTTACGACTACTACAAAATTGGTAAGAATTAAGCCAAGAAACTCAGATATACAACAATGTACAAGATGTTAAGCTACAGGGGACACAAAAACTAAGGAAAACAAAGAAAATTTACCAACTAACCCCCAAAAAGAAGAATACACAACAGAGTCACCAATTCTATTATGAGGATTAAATCTCTATGGTTTGGGGTAGAACCACAATAGACGGAACGAAACCAAAAAATCAAATGAAATCTCAAGTATGCTAGATAAATGAAAATTCTAACAAAAGAAAGGTTGCAAGCCTTCCTCCTTCAGATGTTCATATGAGACCATCGTTGAGCTCACAATCCAATGTCTGATACCTACAACTTGTCCTCAACACCCAAGATACACAAGCATATGGAAAATGTATGAAATGTTAGCATATAAACTAGCATAATCTATTAACATGTATAGAAATTTTACCCATGGAAAATAATATAAACATTTGCAACATAAAATTGGATGAGAAAAGAGTATTTCTATTAATATAATCAGCAAGAGTACATAGGTGACAACCTCTTGTATCAACAACTCGTCGAAACTGAGAAACTAAGTCCCTCCACCTGGGCCTTCACCACTTCAATCCTCCACAAGCCAAGCTCACAAGTTCTAGGGGTAATTGGGTTCCTCCTTCACATGATAGGGAGATATTGGGGACTGAACATAAGGAGAGCTCAGTCTTAAAGGTATAAGGGATGAAGACTCAAGGATGTAACATGAGGAAAACTTTCTCCAGAGTGTACTTTCTCTCAACTTTTTCTCCTCTTCTCAAAGCTTGTATATGGATCAATTTATAGCCTCCAAAGGGAATTCAAGGGTTGAATTAGAGTGTTTCCAGCATAGAAAAGGACAAGGATCATGGATTTTGTGACTTGGCATAGAAAATCCAAAATATTTTTAATTTTGAGCACAAAACCTGATGTACGCGGGTTGTAATGGATAAACCTACATATACACATGTTGTATAATTGTACCCTGTGTATATGTACACAAATTTGAATTTTTGACTTTTGACTGAGAAAGATGGGGAAACTGAGTCTACAAAGGGAAAGGGTAGGTGACGAAATCATGATGGATAGAGTGTGGAAAAAAGTGCTATAACATTGGCTGCCATTACTGGTATGAGGGGCGATTGGGTGTTTTGTGAGTGCAAATGTAAATGCAAATGTAATATAACTAAATAAAAAAATAAATCTAATATATCCTATCCTAGCTAGGAGAAATCTACAATAACCAAATGAATAGCTTGAAATGAAACTAATGCGTACAATAACTTCACTCACATAATTGTTATGAAGTAACAATGTTAGACAACACATGAGTGAAAAAACATAACCATATTAGTTTAAAACATGCTATCACATACATAAGAAACTCATACTCTTAGGAAAAAACATAAGAAATAATAGCAAAGCCATGAGAATGATATCAATTTCCATAAGAAAATTCTATAGGCAAAAATATATTCTTACATCACATGTAAACAATACACAATCTGTTGAAAGTAGTTCATGACATCAACAATTGATAAAATTTCTTCTCTCTATCAAAATTGGCCCTGAGGGATTCTCAATTTTAGTTAACATAGTATCTTCTCCAAAATAGTTTAGTGAATATACAATTCTTGTAGATCCCTATCAAAATTGGCCTCTTCCTTTACTTATAAAAATTTTAATAACTACTGAAAATTTGTCTTCTTAAATTCCAGAAGAAGCATTTATAAAACCTTTCATATCCCCCCTCACTGGCTATTGATATGTGTAAAAAAAAATACGAAGCTGAAAGTTGTTGGAAAAAGACAAAATAGAATATAGTTGTTATCAAACATGAATTGGATATCTTTTGTTATTCATGCACTTGTATTTAATGTAGACTGCCCAAACTTCATACTAGTCGTCGAGTGATATGATCCTTCGGTATAGAAGTTCCTCAAGGGAGGCTTCATGGGAGGAAAAGTTATCATTTAGAGTATTCATGTCTCTTTCCAGGGTGGCCATGCATGATTGAATCATCATTTTAACTTTGGTCGGTTGGACAAGGTGTTCCTCCATCAACCCAATTGTTACTTTGGGAGCTACTTCAACTTTCTCCCGTCTATGGTGTATGTGTTTCTTTATTTGTTCTAGGATATGCTCCATTTGAATGGTTTTCTCGAGTTCCTCGATGGGAGGAAGGTAATCGTATGCATCAATACTTGTGTTTCTTTGTGGATTTGTGTATATATTGTGAGCAATATTGATGTTTCCTTTTTTGCTCTCTTCCTAGCTTGCCAGAATTGATAAAGAGAAGCATAATCAATTAGGGGTGGGGAAGCTCGGCTGGAGCATCCATATTCTTGACGATCCATCATTTTATGTCATATAATCCTTCCTATATGGTATCGAGTTGGATATTCTTGACCTGCACTCGACTATGCTGATCCATTATTTTGGATGACAGTTGTTGAAAGAAATGAAGATGGGCATACATGTTAGTGATGGTGTCCTGAATTTTATCCCTAAAATTGTCAACACATGCTTTGAATTATCTTAGACTACCCTTGTATTTCTTTTCATGTCTGAGTTGTTCTTCCAATTCTCTAATCCTAACATCCTTCTCTTGGTTTTGGTGAAACAAGTTCTGAAGGTTTCGCTTCATAGATGTGGTGAAGGAGCTACCGGTAGATGCTATGGATAGTGGATTTTGGTTGGCATATTCTATCACAATAGTCTCTGTGAGGAATGCTAATGGATTTCCCCCTTTGACGGGTAACTTCATGATTTGTTGTTTCATAACTCTGTCAGTGGATTTGTCATATTTGAACATTTTCAAGTTCGCCACATTGCTAGGTTTTGTTGATCCACATCCATGATCAATATTTGTACCTATATACTCATCCTTAATCTTATTCCTTTATTTATTTATTTTTCTTAAATTCTCGTACTCAATTTCTTTTTCCTTTCAAATGTGAGTTGCGGGTCACACTACCATCAAATTCTCATGACCACACATCCACAAACCTGAAGTATTTATACTTAGTCTATTTTCCCCTATTTCAAATTTTCCAACACTTAGTCATTTTTTTGAGTGATGTGGGAGTAGCAATGTGGCAGTACAACACATCTCAGACCTACACTCATGCTTCCTACAAATTGCACGTCTCACCTCCGCGTCCTCTAAAATGCACTTTTTTACCTTTTCATACTTAGCCACTTTCTTGAAATGTGGATGCAGGACGACCAACTATCCCATTTATCTATTTTTTATGTCTTCAAGACTACATGCTCTCCAACCCACAATCCCACGTTCTAAAAAATGTACCTCTTATTTCCACAACCCGTAAAATCACCTTCACCCACACTTATTCAATTTTCTTACTTTGGATCATGGACCCTTTCACTTTTACCTTTTCATCCCCATATCTTCCCAGACCTGCAAACCCACAATATTGCATCCTACATAATACACTTTCTATTCCTCATTATGCACCTCCATACTTAACCACTTTTCATCTCCCACAACATCACATCACCACTTCCCATCACATTTATTTTCCTTGCCATGTTATGTGCCACTTTTTTTAACATAATGTCATTATTAAAGTGGTGAAGATCTCGTAAACCTTTTAATAAATTCAGAAATATTGTCGTCCAGGACAACGAATTTGAAATAATAAATATGATGGATTAAACCATCATAGTAATATGTGGTAAATTAAATAATAACTAATCTTACAAGATGTAAATATCGACAATATCACCACCTACTACGAAGACTAGAAAAAAATGTAAATAATGTCAAGTAAGAGAAAGGAATTGTATTGTGGGGATACACTAAATACACTTGGACGTGAAGATCAAGAGTTCCAATGGTCGTGAGCCTACAACTACTACAAGGACCTCACTCCTACTGAGAAAAGGAAAAAATGGGTTTGGACTTCAGGCATAGTCCTTGATGGTTATGTTCTAAAGGTAATAGATTTCAGAGAGCTAGTTCAAATGTGTGCAGATAAATAGAATTCAGAGAAGAGAATAATATAGCTCCAAGGACAAAAACCTATCTCTTTATCTCCTTTAGTATTTACTATAATTTTATGGCTCCCTACACCCACCACGGGATTCAACAGAGAGTAGGCTAATTAATTCCTCAAACAACACAAAGGAGGAGAAGAGCTCCTTAGTAAATATCTAGTCGACCCAAATAATAACACTAGTGCTTCCAAGATTGAGGTAAGTTCCTTGAAATACCCATACAAAGATTTTGCTTGGTTATTTGGTTGTGTTGTTTTCATGGAATCCATGACATCCATTCCAAGAAATATCTTCTAAGTCCTTAATTTTTCTTTGTATGAAAATAAAATCATAGATTGGGGTCACATTATTTCTAGTGAAATCTCATTTCAATTGAGTAATTTGAAAAATACCCAGAAATTGTATATGATATCCTATCTTATTTTCTCCATAGAATATTTCCATGTGTTTGAGGACTTGTCGAGATCAAGGAGCATTGATTTTAAGGTGGAACGAGTCTTTGCCCGATATCCAACCTTGTGGATCCATAAAGACCAATATTTTTTTTATCTGATTCATAATTTTTTTATCTCAGAGTTCAAAAAAATAGTCTTTGGCAATAATACCTCAATATTATCACTTGAGGTTACCACCTTTCTCATGTAGAAAGGATTTTTTGAGACCATTGAAGATTTCAATATGATAAGATTATTTGGTTGTGAATAGAAACCTTTCCTCCTCCCGTTTTAGGTATCATACATGCATTTTGTTGTTGAAGTTTATAGGCAGTATAAGTCTCGGACTCACTTCTTGAACAAGAAGAGAAAGAATCAATTCATCATGTTTCCTTAGAAAATCGAAGAAATTATTGTAAAATACATCTCCCATTTGGATGAACTTGCAGGTCATTTTGACCAACTCGACTTAAGTAAAGATAAACTTGTTGAGGGTTTCGACCCAAAATATATGTTTACTGCACATACGTCCTCAATTGGTTATTCTTCTTATTTTACCAAAATTGAACCATTTAAATAAGGAGGTGGAGATAATTTGAATCTCCCTAAGATCTTAGTTGACCAAGATTTTAATGATTTGGAGAAATTGGTCAGTACCCACAAGGGATATCGACAGCAAGGTAGAGAAGCAATGGATAAACATCCCAATTCACTGACTATGTCTCAAAAACATACCATGGTAAGAAAAAAACCCAGAAACAGTGGTTTAGAGAAGAGGAAAACATCGGCCTAAAGTTCATTTGATGGCGTTGATAAGGATCCAATAAAGAAAAATTTTGAAAAATATCACACTATATATACCTCTACCAAGAATAAAAAAGAAACACATAAAACAGGGTTAGGTGCACCTGAAACCCAAGAAATTCCATGATCTATGGATGTAGACGATCTTATCAAATAACCCAGTTGGTATGAGCAAAGAGTGCTAGAAACCCGAGAAATCGTTGAAGCCCTAATCACTCATGAACTAGAGATATTTGAAGAGGAGACTATAACCTTGCACCACGTGGCCTACAATCAAGCTTCTAAACAATTGTTAATTGATAAAGTGAATAAAAAAAATAAGAAGGAATCTAAGAAATGGAAATCAACAATTGATTTCAATGGGGTTTCACGATAAAAAAATGTACAATTCCATGAAGCAACTGGATAAGCCCTTAAACAATCTATCAATAACATTGAAAAGGAAAATTTAGAATTAAAACATAAAATAAAAGAATCAGAGGTAGCTTTAATTCTAGGACCTTTGCTTTCAGAACCTTTAAATACAGTTCAACCAACATTCACTTTAGAAGATATACCAAAAATAAACAACAAATGGAAAATTTCTTCAATTTTGCTACAAGAAATAAGAAAATATGTTAGAGACGGGATACAAAAAAGAACAAATTTGATTCAAGAAATTTGGGAGCTTGCACAGAGCTCCACCAACTTTTAACAAGGATTACAAATTTTAAAGAATATCTTCAAAAATATATGGAGAATGATGAAATTTCCTACAGGGACATTGTGGGTACATTCTCGACTAAAGTTTCAAGCTTAAGAAATATTCACAAAAGAGAGAAAAACATTCCTTCAAACATCTGGATGAAACAAATTAATGCATGTTGGTTAAAGAGAATAAAAAACTTGAGAGAAATGATAAATAAACTAGATGCTTTGAAGAAGAAAAGAGGTGACTTATTCTTTAAGATTGTTGATCTCACTAAATAACTTGATTGTTTGAGTCTATTAATAGATACAATACTTTAATCTAAATAGAAATTATTAGACCAACTTAGTGTATTAAAAGTTGCATGGGAAATGAGTTCACCAAAAAAATAGAATTCTCTGAAAAAGAAATCAAAAGGTGGTTGTTAAATACATCAATAGAAAGGATGAGGGAGATGAAACGTTGCACCAATCATGCATGGACATAAAATATATGGATAATTAGTTGTTTGAAATAAATACTAGGCATGAGATTGGGATGGCCCCCATGAGGGAATATATTTAGGATTGGTTAAGAAAATCCTTAATCAAAATCACTGAGCTAGAACAACAAAAAATGGTTGTAGCAGTTACGCCACCTCAACCACAACAAAAGTATACAAAAGAGGCACCTTAAAACAAGTAAAGTGTTCAGAAATTTTTTCCATCACAGTGAGTCAAGAAGTAACCCTATTCCTCCCTTTGTTATCTTTCTTCTACACTCGTTCATCATACTTCCTTCCATTTCCCAATAATCTATGAAACTTGAGATGATTCTTGATTATTTTTCTTGTGTCTTCCAAGTATTTTCATTTCATGGTCCATGTGAGTCTCATCCCAGTCCTCTTTGAAGGAAAAATGAAAAATATTTAATTTCAAGACATTTACCTTGTATTTTTAAAGACATATTATTTTTGAGGTTCCAAAAGAACTATTTTGGGATATTACATTATTGCAATCTCAAATACTTTGATTCAAGCATGAAATTTCAAATGTGTATCTATCATAATCCTTTTTGTGCTTAATGATATGATCATTTAAAGTTCTCTGCCATATGCGGTCTATACTTTCTTGCTTCTTTTACTTGAATATAGTGTTATGTCTTAATGAATGTTGTGATGGAAATGCCATCCTGTTTTATTCCATACTCTTTTTTTATGATCTTGTAATATATTGTAAATAGTTCATTTCATAATATACTTGGTCCTTTATTAGGTATTATTTTCATGTGAATATTTATTTCAAATAATTCTGGTCCTTCTCAGGCATTGTTTATATTTCTGCATGCAATTATAAAAAAAAAAAGGAGTACCACCTCTTTAAAAACATAGGGGGATTTTATCCTCGTGAGGTTGATTTTAAAGACTGTAAAATAGTATTTCAAATCAACAGGTTTGTATGGTGTGCAAATCCCCAAATTCATTCTATCAAATTGAGGATGAAAAATGAGAACTTTTGTTGATGTTTCCAGGAGGTTAGTGTGCATTTGTGAGGTTTCATTGTTTAGAGCCTCTTCATTATTTTTTTTCCTCTTCTTCGGTTTCCTTAGTTGTAATTTCATTTTCTTCTCTCTGTTATGCTGATAATGATTATGTGGTTTCCTTTTCAGCTACATGTTTTTCTTCTCTTTTGTTCTTTGTTTCTTTCTTAGTCAATTCCTTCGCTTCTTATTCCACTATCACTGCATCAAACGTTTATGAATTTGTCTTGGATTCTTCAATATTTATTTTCTTTTCAGCGGTGTCCTTTTTCTTTTTATGAATATTTTCCTTTTATATTCTCTTCTTGTGAACCACTGGTTCTCCTCTTCTGCTAATCCAAAATGTGTGGATGTTGTTTTAGAAGATGATTTTGTTGTTTCCTCTTCCTTGTCCCTTCTTTGTGCTTCCTCACGGACATTCTCATCATCAAGGATCCTTCCTATAGATTTTCCCTTCCTCTTGGTAATGAATTCATCATAATTTTGAGCTTCATAGTGGACTTCTTCCTCCCCCCAAGTAGTTGAAGTATATTCCCAAGTATGTTTGATTTGGCCACAATAATCCTTGACCACTTTCTTGGGATCATGTCTCCAGAACCTTTATTCTCTGAAGTGATATGATAATAGCATATCTACTTCACTTTGAACATGTTTGATGCTCCCAAATGAGTATGATCCATCCCATAATGAAAGTAGGGGAAAAATATCATTCTTATCGCGACATAGTGCCATCCTGACTCCATGGATCACAGTTTGGTATGTGAACTCCTAAAATACTAATCTGTCCAACACACATTTTGCAAGAAAATGGGGATCTTTGGTAGCCATGTATATCCTTATGTAGGTTTTGTGCTCCATGAGGTATCAGTATTCAATATTCCATATTATAGCCAATTCTTTATCGATCATACATAGGGCTAGTGAGCCGAAGATGAGCTCGTAGAGAGGTTCCAAGAAGTTATCACAAATTCTGTGATACTTCATTTTGTATTTGTTCTCCCATAACACCTTGTAGTAGATATGCACAAACGAGTCAGTTGGTTGCAAGGTCCAACCCATATTGGGATATAGATGGGGCATGTACATAATATCCAATAGATAATAAGGCATGTGAAGTATTAGGAATTGGTCAGGAGTAGTCTCCTTGACGACTGTTATGGGTTATGCTAAGCTTGTTGATAGGATTTTATCCCAATCAAATAGTGATCCCTCATCCGCATAGTAGTAGATCATGAGCATTAGGGACAGTGTAAATTTTGAAGCATCTTTCTCCCCATACACTTGCAAATCATCGCCACGATGTATTGATATGGTGTTCTTAGCATAGTGTTTTGATACTTTCTAGACAGTTTGATCTTGAAATATTTATCTGGCTTGTACCATATTTTGAATAGGTCCTTTTCCTTATGTGGGAACTTGTTGATGATTTCATCATTTAGTGACGGAGTTCCCTTTTCCAAATGGTAGTACTTGGCTATGTCAACTGCTTGGAATGACACTATGGGTTTCCGCATAGAATTAAGTGTGTATTGGTTTTCTAGTACCATGTGCTTGAGAATCCATGAGATCGTGTTTGCACAAGGGAAAATTACTATACAAGCATAATATTTTTGAATATTTTGATCTCATCTGACCTTGGGCCTCTGATCCTGCCTTTTGAACATCTAAAAAACTTCACCCCATTTGAGATAAGTTCCTCCTTTATCTAGGAGTGTTGTAGTGTCATCATATACAACCCCCAGGGCATTAGGTTCTTCTTCTTGTCAACTTCCACTTATGGAAGATTTTTTCAAGGGTATTATGCTAGTTGTTTTCTTTCGAGGTGACATATCTAAATCTGTGGCATACATAGTCTTTATTAGTGCATCAAACTAGCAATGAAATATGTCATGAAAACAAACATAAGACATGAGTTCATCAACCATGTCAATCATTAAGTATTTTTAGCATTAAAAAAAGTTCTAAGATACATCCGACAATGCAAACCTAATTTGGTACCTAAGGAATCACTCGAGTCAATGTTAGGAGGAAAATCATTGTCTGAGGAAGAGAGGATGATTCGAGACATGATGAGAATCCGAGGAAGTATGAATTATCTTAGGGGAACCAGTGAAAATGAATCGACAAAGTTATTGTTAACTCATCCAATGAATGAGGTGAAACTGGAGTCAAAGATGACCAAGTTCTCCAATATGCACTTGAGTAGATGGTGAGAACTTCACTGGTGTGGATCGGAGCAGATATTACCAAGTGCATTGGTGGGATCGAAGTAATTCATGGAAAGTTCATCGATGGATCAAAGGAGTTCATGGAAATTTCATCGATTTATGTCGGGGGTATAGTTAACACACTCTTTAAATCATATCTTGGCTAATAATATCAACTCTAGTGGTATACACTGGAGAAGATATTACGAAGGTCTGCAGTGCATAAAGCCTTGTATCAGTGGAGTTTGTATTAATCTCACCAATATATATCGTTGGCATTAGTGTTAATCCTTTTGATAAACCATAGTTGTTTTTACAACTATGCCAATGGACTGGAGACAAATTGTAACACCTCGAGTTTTGAGCCCCATATTAAATAATGTATTTTGTTAATTGTCGAGAGGCCAAAGTGCCCAAACAATTAAAAGAGGCCATTTTTCCTAAGAAATGTAATTTTTTTATCATTATTATTAATAAATACATTGTTTCCTACTGGACGGACAAGGACTAGAGTTATAGTGGTATATGATTCCACAAGAGAAGGGGCTTGATGAGCTAAGTGTTGATTTCATTTTTTTGATTACCCATTTTTTTTAATGGGGGGAATCAATTACATGAGCTTCTTGGGGGAAGGCCATGAGGTTTTTTTTATTCTCTTATTCTCGTTTCTATGCACTCCTTCTCTTTTAATATCTCTAGTAAACTGATGCCTCTGTGATCATTCAATGTCTCTTTCATACGTAATAGTATAGTCTCTGATTTTTTTTGGTTCTCTATCATATCCTTGGTTTCTAGACCTTCTTCATGGGTTTCTTGTCTCATGTTCACCTCTTCAACTTTAGCAGTCATTCTAAGGAAATCCAAAACCTCATGATCAGTAGCTTTACAAAAAAGACAAATAAGACTTCTACCAAGGCATTCCTTAGCAAGATGTCTCAGTCTTCAGCAGTTATAACATAGAGTTAATCCTCTCTTTCTTTTGAAAGATCCCCAAGATTTTTTGTACTGCGCACTAGGATCACAATGATGGACCTGCAATCTGCAAGAGTTCTTTCTAGGTTACTACATCCACCTATTAGTCCAAAAATTATTTCTATGCATAGGGATAACATATCTTTCACGATTTCTATCAATTTTATTTAGATCAAATGTTCTTTCTTCTAGTCATGCCCTAGTTTTTAGACTAGGACCAAATCTATCAAACATACCTAGATCCATACTCTCGGAGAAAAAATTTCCACTTATCTTATGTTTATCAGAGTACAAAGATTCAAGATCTTACCTCTTTTCTTCAGATCCAATTCCTTTCTTAGCACAGAGCTTCACGAGTCAAGTAGAATATTTTGCACTACAGCGGAAAATCTACGCACAGAGCTTCTTCTTTTCCTCAGTTCCTAGCAATGACAATTTCATGTCCCAAAAATGAAACCATTTGTTGGCACAAGGGCAGACCCGGTGTTCAACACTTCAACAACACACCAAAAAAACCCTAACTACCGGCCCTTTCGACAACACTTGCGAATCAACTGAAGTCTCAAATGAGGTAGAGGCAGGGGGGGCTGTAGGACTCAGGTTTCTACAACCTAGCTAGGACATAGATCTGTGATCACAATACTTAACCAAGTACTTTAGCTAACAATATGCATTAGATCTGGGATCTCATTCATGTCACAGAATAAACCCTAAATACAAAACAACGTTGTAATAAACAGATCAAATACTTCTAAGCACTTAGCATAATCTTAGATCTAACATTCATTCACATCATAAGAACTAATCATTTGTAGATCTATCTATCATACATCAAGAACAATGCACTAACAAAAAAAATACAGAAACAACATGAACAACATAGCACAAAGCACATTGACACAAGATATACGTGGTTCACCCCAGTATGGGGCTACATCCACTAACTCTTCTTCTCTTCTTATTAGTCTTCTTCAATCCTCTTACAGGCACAGAGCCACAAAACCAACTCCACATAGGATAAGAGATCTATGCGCACCTCGTCATATCCTCCTTCCTTTAGTTAGGTCAAAGCACAAAGCCTTACATAGTCTTCGCACAAAGCACTTACAAAACACTTTCACTTAGCTCTGTAAGTCTAAACATATCAGCACAAAGCCAACTATTCATGCACTAAGCCAATGACCTTCCCCAAAAACTCTCCCTTACTTACATCACCTAGATACTTATTTATACATTACAAAAGAGGCCTAAGCATGGGTAAACCCATGGGCCGAAATTCCATACCCATTACATAAACCCTAAAACCTAAAAATCCTGCAAAATGGGTGGAATCCCACTATCTCCGCTTCACCTGGGTGCTCTGTCTTCGACCAGCCTATCGAAGTCCCAAAATTGGTCAAACATGATTAGTGTTTCCTCGAAACCTAGTCAAGGGCCAACACGAATTCAATTTATGGAAGAAAAAACCTATGCAAACACTAATCAAATTTGACTAGGAACTTCACAATTCTTCTTATCAAGTCATGCTATCATATAACATTTGATGCAGGAGCATCTCTCCACATCACCCATCCAGCTAGCCAGCCACGTCAAGCGCACGCATTCAACACTGAAGAGAGGCACAATCCTCATTTTGATTTGAATTGAATGTAATTAAATGTTTAAATTGTTGAGCTGTGAGGTCGTGCCTTTGCACAGGTTGTAGATAAGATAGGCCTTTAATGTTGTGAGGCTGAGATCTAGATCTGATGCTGGACTAGACAACCCATTGAATGTAATTGAATAGGGTAGGTAGATTGGAGGGAAGAGCTCAAAGAGCCTCCTCATGTAAAAAGATCAAAGGTATCTCTTTAGTAGTTAGTGGAGAGAGTGTGTGTAGAAGTAGGGTTAGAATCTGCGAGTAGAGAGCAGAAGAGAAGGAGCTGAGACCTTGTTACAGGTCATGCTCAGGAACACTTTGTATAAACAGGCATTTTCTATTTTAATATAAACATAAGCATTTTTTCCTGCATGTATTTCTATGTTATGTGGATGCCTGTGAGTGTTCTATTATGCTGTAGATGTATGCTGTAGGTTTGCATTTCCAGGAGTGTGTCTGATTTCAGGTGAAGGTCTTTGAGGTTTCATGCCAAGAGGGGATGACAGAGTACTGCGGTCTCTGAACACCAGTGCGTTGAAGAACTTATGAACTCTGTGGAGTCAGACAAGGACACGCTGCGGCAAAGTACTGGAATCAACAACTCGACGAAGACCTCAAGATTGTTGAACACCTTGGAGGCAAGGTTGTGTAGGAGAGACACAGTTGCAAACAGAAGCTCTGAGGAGTTCTATGAAGCTCTGCCAAGTGGGCATTGAGCCAATGCAAGGAGTGCATAAAGGTAGAACTCTGCTGTGAGTTCATAAAGAAGAATCAGAATCACTGAGGATTCTGTGAAGCTCTGTCAGGTGGGCATTGAGTAGGTGCAAGGAGTGCATAGAGGATAGAAATGTGGGATGTTCTGGGAGAAGATACTCTACCAGGAGGGCATTGAGTAAGTGTGCAGACAGAGGAGAAGAGAACTATTTGAGTTCTGTAATTAAAGGAAGAATCCACTGAGGGATCTTCACAGGGTTGTTGAACACCCTACAGACTCAGCAAGAGGTTGGTTGAGCAGAAGGATAGCCAGGAGGGAATTATATTCTCCATCTATGGGAGAAAGAAGAAGGATAAAATCCCTTAGGGGTCTGAGTCTTGAGAAGCTCAGGAGAGAAAACACTCTGTGTGTGTGAAGACTCTGCAGAGGTGCACGAGTTGAAGAATCCTTCAAGGATTCGAAAGGAGTAAAGCTCAGGAGGAATAGCTTCATGGAGAACGCATGCGAGAACTCGGGTAAAGGAGCTCGCAGATAAGAAAGGAAAAGGTCGAGGCCTTTGGGCCACTTGAAATTCTACCAAGGTTGGGAAGAAAGTGTGCAAGCTCAGGAGGGAGCACAGTCGCTGTTAGATTGGCTAGAGAAGGAGATCTGGACAATTGGTTTCTATGTCCAGGGAGCATCAGAGCAAGCATACAGAAGGGGGAGATCGTGAGTCGTTGGATCTCTTTCGGAAATCTCGTCAGCCGTTGGATCAGACAGGAGGTGCACAGGGTTTAACCCTTCCCAGGACAGGCAGAAGTCCCGACAGGTATTGGGATATCGACGTTCGTGAAATTGGAAATCTTGTGGACAGGAGATCGGGAATCTCCATGGTAAAGGTCCCAGGAAAGATCTGAGCCATCTGTTTGTGGTGATACGTGGTGGAGATCGAGCGACTTGTCGACATATAAGCTACTGGGGTTTTGATTTGGAAGAGGATTTCTGTCATCGGAGCATTGAAACCTCCGAAACAACAAGATTGGATTAGGGTCGTCCATCAGTTGGGGACACGTGGCGGAGATATGGATTATCAGAGAAAGTCCCGATAGGAGAATCGTCAATCGGGAAATCGCGAATCGAGAAATCGGGAATCCCATGGACAAGAAGTCCTTGCATTAG
Organism: Picea engelmannii; assembly: GCA_009831015.1. Taxonomy (NCBI): domain Eukaryota; kingdom Viridiplantae; phylum Streptophyta; class Pinopsida; order Pinales; family Pinaceae; genus Picea; species Picea engelmannii. The sequence goes on along the minus strand of ML776855.1, from coordinate 58,679 downwards.
GGAATCGCGAAGTCTGAAACCCCGAAAGGAGCTCATAGGAAATCAAGACCATCCATCTTGAGGGGACGCGTGGTAGTGATCGAAGCCTTCGAGAAAGGTCCTGATAGGAGAGTCACATCGAGAAATTGGGATTTGAAAGATCGACAGTCCCGAGGGAAATTGCACTTTTGCATTGCGATGTCCGAGACCCTGAAAGAGAATAAGACATCGGTCATAGGGGATAGTGTTCATATGTTCCAAGATCTTAGCTAGGAGGGCTAATGCATAAAGTGTCGTATCGACAGATCGGTGATCGAGAGATTGAGGAAAGAGGTTCGTGACATCGAGGGTCGCAAAACCCCGAAACCTGAAATTAAATCAGGGAAAGGTAAGAGGAGTGTGTAGAGGCCGTGACAGGGAAAGAACAGGACCTGTGGATTGGTTTTTTCATCAGGGATTCCAGCAGGGAATCAAATGAGCTAATTCGGCTCAAAGGGGAATTTGAACGATCCTGTGAGCAGACGTAGAGTGCGTGAAAGTGCGCCTGCATCAAGTGGTATTAGAGCTTGAACTCTGCTTGTATATTGCAAGCAGAGGGAGGTAAAGGAGGAAGACAAAGCGTTGAATCCTCTGTAGGGATTGTTTGTAGGTAGGCAGCAATCAAGAAGACAGTCAAGAAGACTGTAGGATGAAGCTGGAAACACTCTTAGTGTGGAGTGACAGTGGCAGGTTTGCTAGGAAAGCAGACAGGGATAGCAACATGGCTACTGAAGGCCATAGGCATGCTGGGAGGAAGAGAAAAGAAGAAAAGCTTGCAGAAATGGATAAAGATCTCAATGAAATAAGGGCAGACATAGAAAAGCTTGCATTTCGGATACAGCAAAAAGCCAAGCCGAGATGGGTATATGAATGGCCCATGAGGAAGGCAAAGGTAATATGGCCAGTCAAGGAGTTGATGGTCAGAAGACAACGAAGGCTGTTAAAAGGATGGTTGAGGTATACTGAAAACCTTGATGGACCTAAAGAAATGGTTCAGATATGTGAACTAGAGATTGGGGAAATTCTCGGCGAAGAGAATGAATTGGGATCGGTTGAAGATCTCAAGAACTACCAAGAGGGAAGAAAGGAAATTCCAGTTTTCCAGGTGGGCAATGAGTTGGGATCACTATGGGATCTCAGGGACTATCAGGAGGACATCCAGGGGATTTCACATTTCTATCTAGGCAATGATATGAGGTCACTGCAGGATCTCGAAGATTGCCAGGAGGGTAGTGGAAGCATCTCAGATTGCCAAGTGGGTAGAGATGAGCATTCGAGACTATCAAAAAGTCTCATGGATTCAGAGATAAGTTCAATTCAGCAAGGAGTGTTGATGAAGATGGGATCAGTTGATCTCATAATCTGCTAGGATGGCAGTGAACACATCCCATATTGCCAGGTGGGCTGGGATGAACAAATGAGACTATCTGAAGGTCTCATAAACTCATAGATGAATTTAGATTAGCATGTGCAGCTGACAGAAGAGGAGGATCTGAGGGAACTTCTAATGATTGGGGGAATATAGATATTCCTACCACTTTCCCAAGAGGAGGCATAAATCTGTGTTGCAGATGCAGCAACAACAGAAGGACAACCAGCTGAGACTGTCAAAGAGGAATTGGAGCAGATATCTAAAGCTGCCCAAGAAGAAAAACATAATCAGCATTCTGAGGAATGGCTCAACGCTTTCAGCCAGGAAGCCGAAATAAAAGAAGTTGTAGCACTGAAGCTGGCAACAAAAGATAAATTTCTCACTCCATGGGAGATGGAGTTGGAGATATTGTAGGATCGGCTGAACAATCCAGAGCCAACAAGAGAACTGACAGAAGTTGAGCTATCAGAGAAGGTTACTGAACAGAAAGTCAATTAGGAAGAGACTGCAAAGCTGAATTCTACAGCAGAGTGGACACTTGAGGCCACAGATGAAGATGAAGAAGAAAGCTTGGGAGGTCACAACGATCTACCCATGAGCTGAAAATTTTTGCAGCTGGGGAGACTGCAAAAATAGGACCAGCCACTGGAGTAACTGGATGCAGTGGTCGAAGAGATCAGAAGGCTAATGTTGAGGTCAGCAGAGACTTCGAGCGAGGAGTAGCTGAGGAGAAAGGAAGAAGCAACAGCGTAGCAGCAGAAGCAGCAGCAACAACAACAAGATGGAGCGGATGAACAACTCCAGAGGATGATTTGGGATACAGGAGGATTTCCAAAGCTGAGAGATGGGAAGCTCATGAGAAGGAGCTCATGAATTTTTCAGCTGAGGAGTATGACGTAGGAGCATCTCTCAACATCAGCCAGCCAACCAACCAGCCACATCAAGCACACGCATTCAAAGATTAAGAGAGGCACATACCTCATTTTGATTTGAATTGAATGTAATTAAATGTTTAAGTTGTTGAGCTATGAAGTTGTGCCTTTACACAGGCTGTAGATAAGATAGGCCTTTAATGTTTTAAGGCTGAGATCTAGATCCGATGTTGGACTAGACATCCCATTGAATGTAATTGAATAGGGTAGGTAGATTGGAGGGAAGAGCTCAAAGAGCCTCCTCATCTAAAAAGATCAATGGTATATCTTTAGTAGGTAGTGGAGAGAGTGTGTGTATAAGTAGGGTTAGAATCTGAGATTAGAGAGAAAAAGAGAAGGAGCCGAGACCTTCTTACAAGCCGTGCTCAGGAACACCTTGTATAAACAGGCATTTTCTATTTTAATATAAACAAAAGCAGTTTTTCCTCCATGTATTTCTGTGTTATGTGGATGTATATGAGTGTTCTATTACGCTATAGATGTATGCTGTAGGTTTGCATTTGTAGGTTCTTTGAGGTTTCATGCCAGGAGGGTGTGACAGAGTACTGCGGTCTCTGAACACCAGTGCGTTGAAGCACTTCTGAACTCTACAGAGTCAGACAAGGACGCGCTGTGGCACAGGACTGGAATCAACAACTCGACGAAGACCTCAAGTTTGTTGAACACCTTGGAGGCAAGGCTGTGTAGGAGAGACACAGTTGTAGACAAAAGCTCTGAGGAGTTCTGTGAAGATCTTCCAAGTGGGCATTGATCCAATGCAAGGAGTGCATAAAGATATAACTCTGTTGTGAGTTCAGAAAGAAGAATCAGAATCACTGAGGATTCTGTGAAGCTCTGCCAGGTGGGCATTGAGAAGGTGCAAGGAGTGCACAGAGGACAGAACTGTGGGATGTTCTGGGAGAATATACTCTTCCAGGAGGGCATTGAGTAAGTGTGCAGATAGAGGAGAAGAGAACTCTTTGAGTTCTGTAATTAAAGGAAGAATTCATTGAGGGATCTTCATATGGTTGTTGAACACCCTACAGACTCAGCAAGAGGTTGGTTGAGTAGAAGGATAGCCAAGAGGGAATTATATTCTCCATCTGTGGGAGAAATAAGATGGATAAAATCCCTTAAGTGTCTGAGTGTTGAGAAGCTCAGGAGATATAGCACTGTGTGTGCATGAAGACTCTGCAGAGGTGCATGAGTTGAATAATCCTTCAAGCATTTGAAAGGAGTAAAGATCAGGAGGAATAGCATCATGGAGAACACAGCTGAGAACTCAGGTAAAGGATCTCATAGAGAAGAATGGAAAAGGTCGAGGCCTTTGGGCCACTTGAAATTCTCCCAAGGTTGGGGAGAAAGTGTGCAAGCTCAGGAGGGAGCACAGTCGCCGTCAGATCGGCTGAAGAAGGATATCTAGACCGTTGGTTTCTACATCCAAGGAGCATCAGAGCAAGCATACAGAAGGGGGAGATCATGAGCCATTGGATCAGTTTCGAAAATCCCGTCAGCCGTTGGATCGGACAAGAGGTGCATGGGGTTTAACCCTTCTCATGCCAGGTAGAAGTCCCGATAGGTATCAGGATATCAACGTTCGTGAAATCGAAAATATTGTGGACAGGATATCGGGAATCTCCATCGTAAAGTTCCTAGGAAAGATCTAAGTCGTCCGTTTGTGGCGACACGTGGCGGATATCGAGCAACCCATCGGTATATCAGCTACGGGTGTTTTGAGTTGACAAAGGATTTATGTCATCGGATCATTGAAACCTCTGAAACAATGAGACTGGATCAGGGACGTCCATCAGTTGGAGACATGTGGTGGAGATCTGGATTATCGGAGAAAGTCCCGATAGGAGAATCGTCAATCAGGAAATCGCGAATCCTGTGGACAAGAAGTCCTTGCATTTCATAATCGTGAAGTCTGAAACGCCGAAAGGAGCACATAGGCAATCAGGACCGTCCATATTGAGGGGATGAGTGGCAGTGATCGAAGCCTTCGGGAAAATTCCCGATAGGAGAGTCACATCGAGAAATTGGGATTCGAGAGATCGACAGTCCCGAGGGAAATTTCATTTCGGCATTGCGATGTCTGAGACCCCGAAAGAGAATAAGACATCGGTCATGGGGGATAGTTGTCATATGGGCCAAGAGCTTAGCCAGGAGGGCTAACGCGTAAAGTGAGGTATCAGTAGATCGGTGATCGGGAGATTGTTAGGATAGAGGTTCGTGACATCGAGGGTCACGAAACCCCGAAACCCAAAATTAAATCGGGGAAAGGTCACAGGCGCATGTAGAGGCCGTGACAGGCAAAAAATAGGACCCGTGGATTGGTTTTTTCATCAGGGATTCTAGCAAGGAATCAAATGAGCTAATTCTTCTCAAAGGGAAATTTGAACGATCCTGTGAGTGGACGTAGAGTGCGTGAAAGTGTGCCTGCATCAACATTCCCCAAAAGAGAATTTGCAATACTTGCACATTAGGATAATCTCAAATATGAAAGATTTCATGGTAGTTTAATCTGGGACACAAATTGAGCATGGCACTAAAACGACTCTAAAAATCTTTAATTTGGTTATATAACCACACAACGTGCCAAGAAAAATTATGGGAATTGCAGTTGATTATTTTTTACAAAACAACAAAATTCAATTAATGGTGTAGAAATAAATACATTCAACGATTAAATAAAAACATTCAATAATGGAAATCAATCTCAAACCTCACATTAAGAACTCTTTGGGAATCAAATTTCATGGCTATGATGAGAGAGCCATGAAACAAGAAATAGTATTACATGGTTAACATAACATGTTTGAATGCATCAAATGCACCAGGGGGTTGGGGAAAATGGAACGTTAAGCAATCTTGGCAAGAAATAAAAATTGGACTCTATCAAGAAGTGTGCACGGGGTCTCCACTTAGTGAACATGTGACATAACAACCACGTTCATAGGATATTAAAGAATACCCCTAATTTCACTAGATATTTAGAAATAACTCCCAAAATCCTTTTGTTAAACCCCATTTCAATACATCTTTCCAATAGAAAACCCTTATTTTTACTAGATATCCCCTATTTTTACCAGATAGCCTCAAAATCAAGCTTTTCCAATCTCAAACGCTAGCTCGGTAGGTGCAAGTTCTAAGTTATTGTGATAGTATTTTTAGTTCATAGTTTCGATACCATGCTTACAAGTTTTGGGTGGCAAGGAAAATATTTCAAAAGGTTCTTCAAAGTGCACAAAACCCCCATATCTCTCACATTCCTCTATCACACCCTTCCTAAAGTTCAAATTACAATATGTTTCATGTGTCATCCCATGTCAGTGGAATTGGAAAAAAAATATTTTCGCATCTTTCAAAAATTTCTCTACTCGCACCATATTATATCTCAACTTTCTTTGGCCACAACATAGTGTATCGCATCTAAAATGTATTTTCCCACAACATATCGCATCAATCCAAAATCTCATTTGTCATGCCATATCATATCATGTCAAAGTTTGTTTCCATGTCACACATCGCACTTTCTCAAACTTTTCTTTATCGTGCAAAGTGTTTTTCGTGTGACATATTGTATCTCCTCAATCCAAAACTCTATTTTCGCATCTTCCAAAAATTTGTATACTTGCACCATATCACATTTAAATTTTTTTTTGGGTTTCAACACAATGCATATTACACCTAAAATTCTTTTTTTCATGACTTATCGCATCGCTCCAAACTTTTCTTTTCCATGACATATTGTATCATGGAAAATCCTATTTCTGTACAACACAACAAACTTTCTCAAACTTTAATCCAGGTGGATATCGGTGGCCACCCACCTTTTCCGACTGGCTCAAAACAATTTTTTGGCAATTTTGGCAATTTACTATTTTTAGCAGGTTTTAACTTTCAGGGCCATTTTGAGGGCCTAAATGAAGGTTTTTTGAGATTGAGTTCCTCAATGGTATTTTAAGGCTTATTGAAACCCCAAAATGAATCTCCTTGATGACACCTTTCCAATGAGCTATTACATGCCTAAAACGGAGATCGTATGCAAAAGTTACGACCCCAGAAAGTTGATGTACTAACTTACCCAAACAGGGCCCACATGACTTTTGGTGCTTCATCTCCTAGGGTTAGGTTTTTGGATGTCTAGGGTTTTTTCATTCTTGTTTATTGTAAAAAGGCCTTTAGAGCCTCATTGTAATCATCTTCTTGTGAATGCGAGTAGCCGTCACATCTCTTCTCAGAGATAAGCTACCACCATTCTAGCGAGTCTTTTACTCTGTATTTTTACAGTCTCTGTACATTTCTTTGATTAATAGAAATCGTGTATTACTATATATCTGTGTTTATGGTTGCATCTATGATACATTTTTGTTATATTATTGAATATCTGTGATATCTTTGTTCATTTCTTTATTATATCTCCGCTCTCATTTCGTGCCGAAAATAATCCAGATCAAACTTTCATTCATTACAAGAAAGGAAAATTTTCTAAAAGAACTCCTTTGAATTTTATCTACCATCACATCCATTGAATCACTCCAAACTTTCTTTTTCATGACATATCACATCGCATCAAAGTTTGTTTCCTCATGACACATCACACTCTTTCAAACTTTCCTTCATTGCAAGAGACCATAACAATTTACCAATGATACTAAGCTCCACCAACCTCTTCAACAAATCTTTGATGGTATTTTCCATGTCCAAAAAGATGAAATGCATCCCTTGTTGTAAGAGGGTGAAAAATCAAAAGTGCACGTGGATGGTCAAAAGAGAACTAATGGTTGTCTAACAAATCCAAAAACCATGAGGTGACTAAAAAGGCGATGATTTCTATCCACTTCTATAAGAGGATTACATTATAGGGGAAATGCCATTCTTGAGATATCAAGGTTAATGCCAAGGAATGGGATCACAAATGCATGGACTAACCAATTCGAGTCTACCTATGAAGACAGTCTTTTAAGACCTAATGAATCCCCATCACGAAGCAAACACCCTACGCCTCAACTATCAAGACCAATTCCAAAGAATGTGTTAGAGATAATGCCTAATTAATTCTACATTTTAGAGTTTAGGGATTGGATTGGGTTAGCTGGAGGATGTTGAGAGATTCTCTAAACCTCTCCCTCCAAGAGTGGAATAATTTGGATCTCACAACACTTATTTAAGTGGGATGTATCTCTTTTCATTGTGTACAATATACAAACTATTTCTGTGTGTGTAGTCATTTCTCTCTACTCTCATGAATTCTAATTTGGTATCAGAGGTAAAGGATCATCGATGGCTGACTGAATGAGGCCATTCTGCATAGAGGATATCATTGCACATGAGAATAATGTTAAACACATATATCGTAGAGGACACCCGACAACACCAATTGAGAAGGATATCCATCAAATCGTAATTTGTTGTATAATTTTAGAGCGGTTTGTTGTGTATTGAGGTGCGTGAATAGAGGATTTTGTTTGGCAGCCATCAGTGTCGCTGCATTATGTTGATGTGCGCATAGAAGAAAGAGATAATCTCTAATTGTTTTTTGAAACCATTGTGAAATGCCTATCACTAGAATCTCCCTTGGAATTGTTGTCTATTGTGTGAGGCCATGTTCGTAATTTGTTCGAGTACATGTAGGAGTTGTTTCATAAGAGTCACCTGCATGGAAGGGATCCATAATTTTTTTTGTTTGAAAGAGGAGAAGACTTGTTGGTATGCACCTTTAAAGAACCAAGTTATTAAGGAGAATCAATGTCATCAAAATGCAAGTGTAGCTCTACAAAATTGCAATCACTTCTGAATGAAATGAAAGCGTAGTTCTACAGAATTGTTGCTTCCGGGTGAAGAAAGAACACCCTTGGGGAAGAAGGGAGGTCATCACTATGAGATGAGACTTGGAGATACAACACTACAATAAGCCAAAGTGGAATCACTACTGGAAAAATGAGGATCTGTTCAGCAGAATGAATCAATCTGTTGATTTGCAGAGATTGAGTACTGTTTAAATGTGTGTGATGTCTATAGGAGGACCTACCAATTTCATGTTTAATAAATCTGGCATATTCGTTGTATATTCAAATTGATGCAAATTGTTTTGGAAATCATATCTTATCATATCCGATGATTAGTGGCTACAAAGACGAGCCATACACCATTTGGAAGAGACATTTATGTAAAGAAATCACAGTTCTGCACCATTATCTATGAGATTCAGATCTGTATGATTTGTCCAAAATGTTTCAAGAATCCGAAGCACTCAATGAGATGGATGCTCAAAATCAATACATCAAGCATGCAATATATCTCTCCATGAAGTACGATTATCTCAATAAGGAGTCACTGCATTCAAAGCAAATGGCCATCAAAAATATTTTCCTTGGTGAATCAACATTTGGTACCTTGATGTGGATTGATATGAAGGAAGAACCACCATAAAAAATAATTGCCATACTTTTCTACTTATATATATGTATGTGTGGTGTGTTTAAAGTTTTTTGTGTAAGTGTTTATGTAAAATAGGAACTCTTGTATCTTGATATAAGCTGGCAACCCCGGTTTCAAGAACAATTGTTCTTATTCAAAGTTGCCTTGTATACTTGAATGTTTAGGACATTTTGTATCCAAACCTCTCTTCTAGACACCGACGGATAACCAAAAGAATAAATACGACAGATGGAGGCATGTTCATAGAATGCATCAATAACTGACATATTTTCTCATGGAAGCCCCAGTGAGCCGAGATTGTCAAAATTTTCAATCGTACAAGTGCATTGATGATGATTTGAAACATTTATACTTTAAATGAGTGGAAAGGTAAGCTCGAAGAAGAGAAAGAGAAAGAGCGGAATCCAGAAGCGTCAGAGTGGGTGTATGCGCTGATGAGGATCATGCTAGACAAAGTGTTGTAATAATTTTTGCTATGTGAAATTTTGTAATGTAGGCATTAACGGGGGGTGATAGAGATAATGCCTAATTAATGGTACATTCTAGAGTTTAGGGATTGGATTGGGTTAGCTGGAGGACGTTGAGATATTCTCTCAACCTCTCCCTCTAAGAGTGGAATAAGTTGGATCTCACAACACTTATTTAAGTGTGATGTATCTTTGTTCAATTTTTTTTGTTTTTGTACTAGGGGAATSGACAACTCGCGGTTCTCATACTCGTATGACATGGGATGGATACCTGTCCACTACCACTATAACCCCAGGTGCAACCACCAAGCCCACAAGAATGGCGCATGAGTAAATCCGGGTGAGAATCGAACATTAGACCTCTTTASAAATTTCCTTCCATTTACACGACACTTGTCAATCCATCTACATCCGTGCGGGCGATGTATCTTTGTTCATTGTGTGCAATATAAAAAATATTTTTGTGTGTGTATTTCAATTTCTCTATGCTCTCATGAATTTTAATTGAATGGTCAACAAAGAATTGGTTAAATGATCATCTAACAAGATCAATGAAGATGGAACAACTCAAAGATCAAAACAGGACATAGATTACATAATGGAAATGCCTTTCAAAGTAAAAATATTAATATAAATAAATTTGTTCTTTAAAATTTATTTCAATATTATATATTTATTGAGATAACCCACCCAACCGATAAATTTTGTTCGAACTCCTACCTATTTAAGGATAAATTATCTAAGAAAAATTCACTCCAAAAAGAATATTACAATGGGGTATGATTTTATACACGTTGAAATGACAACATTATAATAATAGTATACAATTGTATACACATTAGAATAACAATTACAACAAGGTAGGCTGCAGAGAAACAATTCCCTACCAAGAAGATTGACTGGATTTTACTAAGAAGCTCTAAAAGAATCAGACACGTTGGAATAGCTACCCATATAGTGTGTTAGATCAGCTATACCTATAGGCATAATCCATTAATAAACCTTTTGAATCATTCGTTAAGCCCGTGAGCTACGAAACTAGCAACCAACCCTGTAATTTCTTGTTTCTTATTCGAGCCTGGAATAACGATGTGTTCTATCCGATCCGAAAGCACCGTTGTAGCACTTCTGCTTATTTTGAAGCCATAATCATTCTAGTTGGTATTAGGCCATTGATCAATCAAATATAAATATTTAATTATGACTTATGTATTAGGCCAGTTCATAGCTGCTCAGTCCTCATGTTTCTCATTGATTCTGAATTTGTCTGGTTCATGTTTTTCAAGATAGAAAATGATAAAATAAATAAAAAACCCGACGACATGATGCTCGTTTTACTCCAGACTGTTGGCTATCTCGACAAAGATTAGAGAACCATCATACTTTCATTCATGCTCTCTGGACAATTTTTTTCTGCTCAACACTCCTTGTTTGCAATGTAATGCATCTATGTCTCATGTTCATTTCTTCATGCATTTCATAGTAGAGCCATCTGTTGTAGATAATATTACGTATTTCGATACTTGTAAAATCATTTTACAATTTCAGATATTTTCTTTGGGATTTTGCGTTCCTTGACTCAACAAAGTAATGATAACAACCACTTTTCCATTGCAATCCAAAACCAAGTGAATCCTGATAATATCGACATGGGTATTATTTCTTGCTATTAACTACATAGCTATGTACCAACGACATCTTACGCATTGAGGGTTTCACATGATACGTATAAATCTCGAATAAGTTATGATGCAGGTAGGGATAAAATTGAAACACTATTATGCTAGTAGGACTCGAATCGTCTATAACCAACACTAATGGATATTAAATTCTTAATCAACCCCTGATGAAGAAATATTTTCTCTACTAGATCCCTCCTTAGCACTGTGAGGGTTGTTGGATATCCCCCTTCATGGATGGTGTAATGACATTGATACTCGTACTCGTATAGAATAACCCTTTCGTTCCGGAGAAAGGGACAAGTCTGGCTATAGTCCATCCAAGAGGGCCCAGGAATGGTTGTTGTAGTGAAAGCATTCACTTCTTTAAGTTTAAAATTTATCTTCCTCTTTGCATGATCTTTCATCTACCTGTTTACAATTGTTACATTTTTGTGAATATGTAATTGGCTTCGGATAAATTTATCTACCTGTTTGCAATTGTTGCATTCTCGTTAGCATGTGATTGGTTTCATTCTGACCTTTTATCTGGCATTACTTATGTTTAATTTTTCTTATTATTTCACCTTTCATCTGGAATTACTTACGTTTGATTGTGCTTTTTATTTCATTTCCAGTTTAAGTCTCTAGTCCAGAAATATGGTATGAGAAGAAAGAGAAATAAATCATGGTATATAAAACTTCAATCCAGGGCTCCTGAGTCTCTCCTCATGTCAGTGATTCTGCCTCATTGATTCAAAGGTAGAAAAACTTGAAGACGATCAGTAACTCATTACGGTTATTTAAACAAACTAAACCATCTAAAATAATTTGTTAAAATAAAATAAATAAAATAACTGGATGATGATATCTCAACAGGTAGATTTCGAAACCGCTGTCGAAATCGTGTATTTATTCCAAGGCTGAAGAAGCTAAACCAACTTGCCTCAAATATTATATGCGCCTAGATCAAATAGGGATTAGAAGCACCCATGTTACGAGTCTGGTTGTATTCAATCCAAGAGGGCCTAGGAATGGTGGTTGCTATAGTGAAAGCATTCACTTCTTTAAGTTTAAAACTTATCTCCCTGTTTGCATGATCTTTCATATACCGGTTTACAATTGTTACATTTTCATGAGTATGTAATTGGCTTCAGATAAATTTATCTACCTGTTTGTAATTGTTCTGTTTTTGTTAGCATGTGATTGGCTTCATTCTGACCGTAAATTTGGCATTACTTACATTTAATTGTGCTTATTATTTCACCTTTCATCTCACATTAATTACCTTTAATTGTGCTTATTATTTCATTTCCATTTTCATTCTTTAGTCCAGAAATACAGTATGAGGAGAAAGATAAATAAAGCATGGTATATAAAAATTCAATCCAGGGCTCTTCAGTCTCTCCTCATGTTAGTGATTCTGCCTCATCGATTCGAAGGTAAAAAAACTTAAAGAAGATCACTAACTCATTACGGCTATTTAAACAAAACCAAACCATCTAAAACAATTTGTTAAAATAAAATAAATAAAATAACCGGATGATGATATCACGACAAGTAGATTTCGAAACCGCTGCCAAAATCATGTATTTATTCGAAGGATGAGGAAGCTAAACCAACTCGCCTCAAATATTATATGTTCCTAGATCAAACAGGCATTAGACACGCCCAGGTTTTGACCGAAACCGCTGTGTATTTATTCCGCATTGTTCAAAACTGCTGCCTTTTTCGAAACCGCTACCAAAACAGACACCATGCTCCATGCACAAAATAGATGTGTTAATCTAATTCATTTCCTCACATCATCCTCCATGCAAAGACTAGACATATGCGAAATTACTTTCCATTTGTTCTAGCGAGAAGGGTTGGAGCAAGCCAGAGATTAGCATGGCTCTTTATAGAAATGGTTTTGGTATAGATATTTGTTCCCTGTAACACCACCTGCGAAGTCTCAATCGATTCTCAGGCATATTCTCAATGATTTTCTTTCTCATGAGAGTATATGCTACTAAGGGTTTTCTGCTCTTGGGCTTGGAGAGGTATTATTCCAGTTAGATCTACTTCAGCTCGAACTATCTCTATATGAATTTCACCTCCAACCATTACTTATTAAAACAACATTGCAAAGCTCAAGTGGTACAATTTACCAAGAATAGGAATAACATCGACAACGAAGGCTAAAGGCAGTATACCTTTTTTACTTAGCATCAAAGCCAGTGATTGGCAGAGTCTAAGTAGCAGTGTAGACAGAGACTTCGATAGCAGCGGTTCCAGTTTCTCTCGAAGGCAGACCCAAATCTCCAACCAATAATCTCTAGAAGCCAATGTAAGAGGAATATCGCAATTGTATATTTATAAATACAATTTAACCAAACATAACTTGTTCTTCTATGAAGTGCCTACTTGTTATTTCTATGGGCTAGGATTGCTATCGGAGATAATTATAAATAGTTAATTTGTTCACACTTATAAGCTCAAATTAAAAACTTGTTCTTTCAACCTGCTTTAAAAAATGCACATATAGTATTTATCAATAATATTCCACTCCCCAAGGAGTATAGGGTAGGAAAAAACCATATTCAAAGAAGGCTTGATTTTATGGAAGCAGAATTGGTTTGTACTGAATATTAGAATTGCACTAATATGAAGGCCACTTCAATTTCATTTTATCATTGGAGTTAGCCATTGTTTTACAATATTGAATTCTCTTAGCATAATATGTTTTTGGGTGTCTCCACGAAGTGGCGGATTCTGTTTGTACAATGTAATGTATAATTTTTTCATGTGTTTCTTAACAGTGTAGGCTAATTCCTCTCATGGTTTCACCATGCTCTTAAGGTTTGGGCGTCTCCCAATCAATCGAGAACTTAGGAAACCTGGATAGCTCTGGAACAATCACAACCATGAATTTTTGTTTAGCCAAATTTTGGAGAGGCCGAGGAAGGGAATGGAAAGGAGTACTAGTTTTTGTTGAATGCCCAACCATCTTCTGAATACATGAAGCGCTAAGTATGACTCTATGAGCAAGTTTAGCTGGAATTTGTAGCTCGAGTCCATATTAAGGCTCGATGGTTTCCCAAATGTTTCATGGTTTGGCTGGAAAAATCCCAACCATCTTCTAAATACATGAAGCACTAAGTATGACTCTATGAGCAGGTTCAATTGGAGTATGCAGTTGGAGTCTATATTAAGGCTCGATGGTCTCCCAAATGTTTCATGGTTCGGCTGGAGTCGGCTACAGTCAATGAAGAGAAGAATCAGGTATGAATAGTATTGTTGTTTAGTTTTTCTTGATACATTAGCATCAATCTTGAATAACAAAAGGCTGTCATTTTTGCAATTACAGTATGGAAAATAAAAATCACTATAAACTAAAAATTAATAGAAACTATAGTATGTGTGCAAAAAAAGTTAATGGATCATGATTCTTGACCTAACACACACATACACAAAAACAAATAAAATAATTATACTTGAATTCACAAACATACACAAAAACAAATAAAATAACTATACATGAATTTATTAAAGAGTCTTAACAAAGACAAGGATCTTCAATTTTGGCTTTTGGCTTCTATTGGTTCATTTGTAGGTGCTAATAGCGACTTCTTCCTCTCATGGCTTAGGAGGAAGATGGAATAGCGATAGAATTCTCATAGTCTTTGGGATTAGCAGGAGCTTGGAATAATGCTATCATGGATTTAGCAGTTTCAGGGATTAGCAGTCGGAGCATGGAATAACTCTCTCATGGATTAGATCTCAGTATGGAATAATAGAGCATTCCTGATACTAGGGAAAGTGTTTCCAGAGAAGATGCAAGGAAAATAACCATCCCAGCAGTAGCATAAGGAGAAGATGGAGATGAAGATCCATGAATATTATTATTTATAGCAACATGAGGAGGAAGAGATTGTGGTGCCTGTCATCAATTAAGATGGTGAACCATGGTTAATGTTATATTCTAGATACACCATTATATGCTAACAAACTAATGTCATACCCACTTCAAACATTAATTGGTTTTTTTGGTTTTATGTCAAAAAACTTAAGAAACTTAATAAATAGGATGATCCAAACCTTAGTAAATATGACATATTTTCCTCATCCTCCGGAATAAGCCAAATGAAAAGTCAAATATGAAATTAGGATAAAATTAGAAGAACAATAAAATATCAAAACTTGAACTTAATCTGAACTTATACAAAAAAAAAAATCATCATTTAGTAAAACTTTAGATTACAATGCTTTGAACTATGTGCCAAAGTAATTGAAACATCGAAAAACAGATTACAATAGTCTCCAGCCAGAAGGACAAGGACTAATAAAAATATGGTATGTTGCCCCTGCTACATTCATTCTCTTAATGGTATAATCGTATTCACAATGCACAAAGTTGACATATAAACACATTTGATTTCTTAAAAAATATAACATAGTATCTAGCATTGGTCTAAAATAACAGCGATAACAAAGTTTCCAAATTAATTTAACTTGAATACTGAACTTGAATTTGCTCCCTAACTCAGCATACTCTCTACAAATAGA
Source organism: Picea engelmannii (assembly GCA_009831015.1). Classification (NCBI taxonomy): domain Eukaryota; kingdom Viridiplantae; phylum Streptophyta; class Pinopsida; order Pinales; family Pinaceae; genus Picea; species Picea engelmannii. Next base: position 43,261 of record ML776855.1, on the reverse strand, counting down.
AGAAACTGCTCACCATAGCTTAAGAAGATTTCTCTCTTAAGCTCCCTAACTCAGCATACTCTCTACTAATAGAAAAAACTTTATTCCAAAATCTAAATTCCAAACCCTTGAATGCAAAAAACACTGAACTTGAAAGCCATTAAAAATCTAGAGCAAACCTAATTCTAGATAGCAATAGTTGATTAATTCTCTCTAATTCTAGATAGCAATAGCTGATTAATCAAATTCTAAACTTATAAATAAAATATCATGTACTTGAATGGTTATTTTAATTACCTCATACAGAAATAAAAAATTGAAATTGTCATCCAAAAATCCAAATATGTGGAGTGTAAGATACATAAAATTTAAAAATTGAAGAAACTTCCTAACAGAAATAGAAGGAAAGGCTCAAAAGCTATATATGAGCTAATAACAAGATGGGCAAACTTCTCTCAGACATTTATTAAAAGTGTGGAAAACAAAGCTACCTCGAGATCAGTATTTGGCAAGAAAAAGAGGCAAGCTCGTTTTGCAAATTCTGAATTTCTGGAAGAGCGTTATTGTGATTTGTCAAAACTGCTACTGAGTTACAGCAAGGTCATTCTACGTTACAACCAAGTTAGCAACTAATCGATAACGTTAGGATTAGCAAGTGAAGATTAGTTGATCAATTAAATCGAAGTCCTCAATTTAGTGCATATGACTCAGATATTCCCAAGGAACGAAGCCGAACCATCAATTTGATACTTTCTTAAAAAAAAATTATCATGTGGCAACCCAGTCTCACAGTAGAGATGTTTATTGAGTTAATCATGTGACACCTCATTTTCAAGAAGAGATCACTTATTTCAATTTGCATAATAAATTGGTGTTTTATTTGACAAATAAGAAAATTGAATTTATCCACTACTTAATTTAAATTTGCTAAATATTATCTAATTTCCAGTTAAAAATAAAATAAAATAAAATGATCACAAATGGAAAAAACCATAACCTATATAATTAACTTCTAATATTATTACAAAAAATGCCATTTTCAAAGCTTCAAAACTAGGTTTAGACAAATAAGCTCTCAAAGTAATGACTCCAAAGAGTTTAGACAAAACCATGGTTATGCACCAGATCAATACAGTATCACAAATAACAGTTATATAGTGGAACTCTTTCTACTCAAAATCGCTATGCAAGCAGGGTATAATATAGAGGTTACGAAGGTCGATAAAAAATCCTGAATAGAGCGCCAAATAAAGATAAAAGATAAGAATTATTTTATTTCCCATCAGTACCTGGCCGTGCAAGAACGAACGTGTAAAGCATCGCCGCGTGTAGCTGGCCGTGCATAACGAGCGTGTAAAGCATCGCCGCGTAGAGGAGGACGATTTTGTGATGATCTTGACAGTTTTCTAAGACCGCTTCTATCTTTTTATCGACCTTGGCAACCTCTATATAATACCCTGCATTCTACGCGACCATGCTTTACACGCTAGTTATTGCACGGCCAGTTACCGATGGGAAATAAAATAATTCTAATCTTTATTTTATTAAGTTCACGTTTTGTTTTATCGATAATGGAAATTGAGAGATTTTATTCAGAAAACCAGGGATACAATGAAGTTGTAAGAAAAATAAGTGCAGTTGTAAAAAAATGAACGGGTAAAAAATGTTTAGTATTATATTATAAATGAATTTGTGCTAATTATTTTGAATTCGAGAGAAAATCAAATTATTAATATTATTTTGAATTAAGACATTTATTTTTTATTTGTGATATATATTTTGTAAAAATCAAACACACGTTATGTAATTAATATTATGTAATTAAAAGTAATTTTATGAGATTAACAATGAAAAATTTAAGGAATGATTATGTAATTAATATTATGTAATTAAAAGTAATTTTATGAGATTAACAATGAAAAATTTAAGGAATGATGAAGCAAAATAGTATTAGAAGATTCACAGGTCAAAGCTACATACCATATTTATGTAATTAATATTATGTAATTAAAAGTAATTTTATGAGATTAACAATGAAAAATTTAAGGAATGATTATGTAATTAATATTATGTAATTAAAAGTAATTTTATGAGATTAACAATGAAAAATTTAAGGAATGATGAAGCAAAATAGTATTAGAAGATTCACAGGTCAAAGCTACATACCATATTGACAAAGCTTTTACCATATCACTAATTAATATATACAATGTTGATAGATAAACAAAATCACAATCTAAGTTTACAAATAATTTGACATGGTCAATGCTACATACATTAGACAAGATGATTATTTGATATTGTTAATGCTACATTGGACAAGATGATATAAAACTAATTAAGTTATAATTTTTAATCAAATTTCAATTAAAATAAACCAATAATATTAATAAATAAATTACAATTCAAATGTAATATAATTTAAAAAAATTAATACATTTAAATCTTATAATTTTAATTTATAAAAATATTGCACCTAACTTTTTTTTAGATAAATACATATCTTCTTTCTCCTTTCCCCTCTGCTTTTCCTCCCTCTTTAAGTCAATATTTTATCCAACCATTTTTATGCTTAAAAAGGCCCTATAGTTCGAGTATTTAAAGTGCAATTAAGGAAGCCAACCCTTTTAGAACTAGGAAACCAACCCAGAAAAAAGACAAGTCAATAGGAAAGCATATCACAAGTAGGTAACTAAACAGGTTATAGCTTTACAAACCAAAGAAAAGGCTAGTCTACTTTCTCGGTAAGGGGTTAGCGCCTACCTTCTTGGTAAGATTACCGTACCTCTTTCTCGCTTAGGTTACCATACCCCTTTCTCGGTTAGGTCACCATATGATGAAAAAAAGAGTCAGCCAATGTCCCTTTGCTAGAAACTATTATTCAAATTAATGTTTTGTTATAATTTATAAGAAAATGTGTTGTTATTTTTTGTAATGTTTTTAGTTTTTGAATTGCTATATGATAAATGATTTTTTTACATGAATGGAATGGCTCGAGGAGGGGCTCTTTCGCTAAGGAGGGCTTTTCTCTTATGCAAAGTTTTTTTTTTCAAGGTTTTTCTACGGGGAGGTTTCCTATCTTCTCGACGTTAGATTTACATGTGCAGATTAGGTTACTCTCTGGATGGTGGTCGTGGCTATGGTTAGAATTTGAATTCAGTTTTATCTGTCAAACCATTTTTTTTTGTCGTTTTGGGTTTACATATTACCCTTCAAAGAATGTTCTCTCTAAAAGTGTGCCCTTCAATCATGAAGTTTTGATAAGAAACTAACTCTTCAATATTGAAGTCTATGTTAAAGATTTTAGTTTACTATCCATTTTTGCAAGGATATACTTATATCTAGGTATCAAAACTAACTCTTCAATACTAAAGTCTATGTTAAAGATTTTAGTTGACAATCCATTTTTTCAAAGATGTAGTTATATCTAGGAATGTAGGGAGCATCACATGCCTCCTCCATACCTCCTAATTTTAAGTTGTCTCAAGGCGTCTCCTCCACTTCTACGCAACTTTCACACCAAATATTCCATCAACAAATTGAAGATTCTTTTTTACAATAATTTCAAAATAGGATTTTAAATTGCCTTCAACAAGAATTTTCCAGCGCATTAAAAAAAAAAAAAAAAAAAAAATCCAAAAAAAAGGAGATAGTGTAAGTCTGACCTAGCAGACTTAAAATCTACCTTCAACTAAAGAATTTTAAATTGTTTTCGAAGTTCAGGGAAGGAAATGCCTCTAAAATGGATAAAAAATTGCACAAGCTTTCATGCTACTCACAACCTGTGGATATGGAAATATATTATTATGAGAGCCTATCAAACCCTAAGAATTTTCAGCGATGCTTAAGAAATAAATTGCCTCTAAATGTATAAGAGTCTACATGGGTTTTCATGCTACTGAGAATTCTCTAAATCTATAAGAGTCTACATGGGCTTCCATGCTATTGAGAATTCAATGGTTATGGAAAGATGTTTTTCCAAGAGCTAATAGATATTATTTCTTTGGGTTTCCACCTGAAGAATGTTTTGTTGTATTGAGGTTAAAGGAAGGAAAGGCCCTTATATGCACAAAAATAAACATTGACTGGTCAATATTATTTTTGAGATCTCTACTTGATGAATTTTCAGTTGTATTTGAAGTTAAAGAAAGAAAAAGCCTCTAAATGTATAAAAATAAAAATAGTATTCAAGGTTTAAGTATTTGAGGTTTAAGGAAGAAAAGGCCTCTAAATTCATTAAAAACAGATGTCGGCTTTCAAGTAGCCAATAATTCAACGGATATGGAAAGATAATATTTTAAAAGATGATCCATAATAATTCTTCAATCTCCAACTTAAAAAATTTCAGTTGTTATCATGGTTCAAGGAGGAAAAGGTTTCCAAATGCCTCATGATATCAAGAGTTTTAGATATTATTTATTTCTAAGCCACAAAATTCCAGATGACAAGCACACATAATATACTAAATAAAATGAGAGTTCATGATAATTACCAGCTCATTTTCGAGTTCAATTGTAGTGGTTTGATAGCTCAACTTTTTTCCTAGGCTCTTGCCACAGAAAACACAATTGGTCTTGAATCTAGACATCCTTTGTTTGAACCCGATCCCCATCTCCATCATCCCCATATCCATGGCTCTCTTCTCTTTTTGACCTCTCAATTATCTTAGTGCATATCCGCTCAGTCACCATATCACCTCATTAAGGTTTTCTTTCCCTCGAGAAGATCCCAAGTAAATTAATTTTGAGGATGATACTCCAAAGTAAGGGAGGGGAAGAAATATCCCAGATCGAGAACTTAGTTGTAGACTAATCAATCCTCTTTAGTTAAGGACTTGATTTCAAAAGGGTTCTAGTTAAAGACTTGATTTCAAAAGGGTTATGGCTCAGACATAGATTGAAATGACTCCTCTATCGTTCCATTGTTTATGTGCGTGCCTCTGCCTTCACTTCTAGCTTTGATGTTGGAACTGGAAATGGATCTACTACATATGGGGACCGTTCCATAACCACTCGAAATGGATCTATTACATATGGGGACAATTCCATAACCACTGCTTTATGTAATGTGAATCCCAAAAGGGTGTTACCAAAAACTAATCTCAGTTGTTGCTAGAATAATATGCTTCTCTAATAAGAATAATAAGTTGTTAGACCTAGACTTGTGGGTAGCTTTGTTACTGGTGCATGCTAATCCTCATTACGTACCAAGATACCACTTCTACCATACATTCATACTATCAGACATGACATATCAATCAAGTTCATATCAATCCAATATTCAGCAACCCATAACCATACTGTGAAATTAATGACGTTTTATAAAATTATGACCCGTAATAAATACGTTCTCTCAATTTTGATGCTCGTTTCGGTAGACGACGGCCACAAAATTTTAAATGTAAAATACAACCAAAATGCCCCATGACAGGCATTTTTCCCGTCAAATTCTAACCCTGGTCGTGGTTGATCGTTCACTAGTGCAGTTTCTCCTGGAGATGCAGTGTTCACGCCTCGAATCACTCGCATTGCTCAGATCAATATTTTTCGCCTGGATCTATCCTTCCATTCTTTTGCCCGGATCTCTCACATGGATCTGTCCTTGCCATGCAGTTTTGGTGCTGCAACCTCTGTTCTTCTTGAATATATTTTTTTTAAATACCGACTTCTTTTAGTCTGAGATGGTTTCCTTTAGTTCTTGACGCTATGGATGTGTCTAATGCATTTGTTTGGGGTAGGTTTTCTAATAAATGATCCATTTTTTTTGTCTAAGTTCTTTGTTGTTGGTACTTGCTGTCTATTTCTTTCGTCTACGGGGATTCAAATTGGTTTCCTCTACCAGTGCTTGCGAGTTTAGTACGGACCCGTTTAGGTGGTCGACGCCTTTGGAGCGGATCATTTTTTCTCACAAATTTCAGCGAGGATCTGTTTGGTTATAGGTCGTTGGTGCAAATCGTTTTTTTTAAGTTCGAAGCAAAGAGTTTGGGTGCACGTACAAGGGTGCTACCCTGTGTCTTTTTTCTAGAAAGTAAATCTCAGATCTATGTCATTTTGACACCTGATCTGTGGTTTGCAAGTGGCTAGTTTTTTTCTTCAACCTTTAGCATGTGTGGGAGTTTTTAGAAGTTTTTTGTGGGGTTGGAACTCACAAATCCATCCTAGCTGGTATGTTCAGGGCTTGATTCAATGTCAGGATTTTCTTAGTGACCTTGGTGGCTAGGGATCCATGCACCCCCTCAGGTCTATTTCTTGGAGTGGAAGTGGGGGTTTCTGATCAGGGTTGCGATTCAAAACTATGAGGTCCTTCCTTTTCGGGCGTGCATTGTTGATTTTTTTATGTTGGCTCAACACATTGAGGTTTATACAGGGAGTTGTGGTTTCTGGATTCTAAGTGGATATTGGTTCTCCTATTGTCCCTCTCGATCTATATTTTTGAGGGGGTTTCTTTCCCTCTCTAACCTGGTCCGTCTAGGTTCTCTGTTTCTTCTCTTGTAGTTTACTTGGATGAAATATGGTGGCTATTATCCTTGCAGACTTCATTCTTTGAGGGCTCTTTTTTTTCCGCGTTTCTCTTTCTCTTGAGGTTGAAAACATTGTTAGACTAAATCCATGCTCTCTGTATGCATTATATGGCTCTTTAGCTTACTTTTTTGTCCCTTTAGGGGTTTTCCATCCTTTTCCAAGGATGAGTCGTACTAAATGCACCTGCAAAATGTAGTTTGGTTCTCTACTGATGAATTAAATTAAGTTTTTTTTCTATGGAAAAGAAGATAAATGAATTTTTTTTCTATATTTTAAAGTTAATATTAAATTATCAAATACTCAACCATATAGACAACAATCAATTAAACCTATTCTTGAAACTAACAACTAATTCTTTAATCTATCAACCCTTTCTATATGTATACACAAGCATTTGTAAACAAAGATTTTAATAATAAATTACAAAAATAAAATGCATATTAATATTGCATTATATTATTTTCTATACTTTTAAATTAATATTTTTAATGAATTTTATTTTTTATTTTTAAGTTAATATTAAATTATCCAAATACTCAACCATATAAACAACAATCAATTAAATCTATTCTTTAAACTATCAACTAAATCTAAAACAGTTTTTGTTTTACATGCTAATAAAATTGTGATAATATACTTTTATAGGAAAAATGAATTTCAAGAATTGTTTATATTTCTTGTAATCATATCTCATTTTTATTACTACTATGTTGTGTAAGTACTTATTTTTCATTATCAGGTATTACCATCATCTTTTACAACCACTCCAAATTTTGGTAAGATTATGTAAGAGATTGATCAACAAAAAATAATATATATATATATATATATATATATATATATATATATATATATAAAGAAGAGTTTAAGAGAATATTTTTAACAAATGATTGTATGAGGAATATATATATTTTATATAATAATATATTAAGATATATAATATATACGGGTATGTGCAAGTTAATGATGGTCTCTCGTGACAATACAAACATGGAAAAATAACAATCTCTTAACTTGAAGGGATTATTCAAGGTACTTTTACAATGAATTTGAATATGGTGCAAAAAGATGAAACCTAGGAAATTGAATTAGTTTTCCGAGTATACAATTTTTATTCATAGAAATTGTGAATAACTATGTGAAATTTGTTGTTTTTTTTCTAATAGTGGTATGTTATTTTTTAAGCAAAATATAAGGTATATGTCTTTGTTCGTGCATGTGTTGAGTACCTTAATGATGAAATTTCATTCCAAAAACTTGTATAATTGTAATGATGAAATTATATCCTTGAAATTATAAGGCCTTTTGTTCGTGCCAGCTAAGAGGGTCTTAACATGATCAAAATATATTTTCTACTACAGAGTATAATTCATTTTAGAAATGGTTAAGCTGACAAAACGTTATAGCTAGAATAATTTATTTCAACATCTTCTAGGATATTGATATATGAAAAAGGGAAAAATAGATTAAAAACAGTAAACAATATTAATTAAAAAAAAAAACTATATATTTGGAATCTGCATAGCCAACTCTATCTATATATGTAGTTTCGTCAACAATTAATTTTTGTAGCCTATAGAAAAACAAAGTCAAAAAAAGAGATATGGAGAGGTGTTCAAAAAAATGGAGGTTTTATCTATTTGTAGACCGAACCACTAGGATTGTCATCTCGAACCTAAATAAAAGTAAGAAAACACGTACATTAAATTTGTGAATCCTACCTAAAACATTTTGAATTCAATAGAACACACACACGTGTGCATGTTCCTAAAACACACACATTATTAGGAAGAAAATTTTGCATTCACATAACAATAAATAATTCTCTCTCTCTCTCTCCCATCACCCCCCCCGCTCTCTCTCTCTTTACCCCACTCAATCTCTTTGTCTTCTCTCCACATACCTCCCTCTCTCTCTCTCTCTCTCAAATGTAACCCCCCTTCCCATATCTCACTCTCTCCCTCTTCCCCTCTCTCTCCTACACTCTCCACCCCCTCTCTATTTACCTTTATCTACATCCCCTCTCTCTCTACCTCCCTCTCTCTCTATCTCTCCCCCCACACACTCTCCCCCTCTCTCTCTACCTCCCTCCCTCACCCCACCATTGTCACACTCTCTCTCCCTCCTTTTTTCCTTCCTTCCCCCCT
>ML776855.1:8243-25151 GCA_009831015.1 Picea engelmannii | reverse complement strand
AACGCATGTGCATTCCTAAAGTGTGCACGTGTTATTTTAATTTTAATTTTTTCCGGGCGGGAGTGACAACTCTAACATATGTGTATATTGAGTTGGTTGCCTCAGATTTAGGTTCAGGATCACAAACCTAGTGGTTCGGTTTGCAAATACATAAAAAACTCCATTTTTATGAATTCCTCTCCATATCTCTGTCTTTGACGTTATTTTTATAGAGGATACATAATTTAGTTATTGATGAAACTACAGACAGAGATAGAGTTGGTTGTGTGGATTCCAAATATAATATTTTTTATAAGTTAAAAATTTTTACTATTTTTAATCTATTTTTTTCTTGACATATATAAAAATCCTATAATACATACCTCTCTTATTTTTGCTATAAATTTTTATCGTCTTAACCATTTCTCGAATGAGTTATATGCAACACTAGAAGAGACTGATACCTACGATCTAAATTTTTTTATTTTGATCGTGTTAAGACCCTCTTATCCTGTTGCTAGCGGGGAAAATCTCCCTATTACTATACCAAGGTCAAGATATAGGCAGAGCTATGATCTCCCTTAAAAGACAATCTAATCCCTAAACTACCCCAAACAATCTAAAATGGAAGAATGGAAAGAGATAGGAAAGTAGGTCAGAAGTTATACCTTTGGTCCAAATGCTGAATGTAAACCTCCTATCACTCTTGTAGCTTCCTAGGATGTTGGTCTCCTCCCAAAGATGACTTGCAAGAACACTTGGGCAAACGATGCTACAAATATACTATCTCTACTGATCCATGTTAGGGTTAGATATAAACCATTATGCATAAATAAAATGAAAAACATAAAGATATCATTTGGGACAAGAAAAATATTCTTTTATTCAAATCCAAAGATCGAAAGTTGCAACCTTTGTAGGTCGATGGTCCATGAACCTAGTCTGGGCTCCTCTTAATGTTGGTCCAAGTGCATCATCCCAATGTCTTCTCTCACAATCAACTGATCACTTTAGGGAAAGGGAAGGGATTGTATAGGAGAAAAGGCTAGAGAGAGAATGTTGAGGCAAAAACTCAGAAAGGGCTGTAAAAACTCAGGTAAGGAGGGGAAGGTCTAGACTAGATTGATCCAGATGAAAATATTTCATCTGGAAGAAAAAAAATTAATTCTCTAGTGTGTGATTTCTCGATGTTGGCTCTTGTCAAGGATTTATTTCGAATACAACCACGAGTTCCTTATTATTTACTTACAGAACTTGAGCTTTCTTTCAAGAAAATGATAAAACATAACATCCCTTTGAGAACATAGTGGAATATAATAATGTATTACAAGTTCAAAACTCCATTATTGGTTGATCATGAGCATCAAAAAAAAGAGTTGTCGCTGAAGGAAAAAGAAGATAAGCCACATCCTCAAAAGAGTGGAAAAAGAAGATAAGCCACATCCTCAAAAGAGTTACTGCTGAAGGAAAAAGAAGATAAGCCACATCCTCAACAAACAAGAAGATATCATCTAGTTGGAAGTAAAGAATTTAAATACTATCTCAAAATTACAAATGGAAAATATTTTCTTTAGTGAATAAAATATGTTTTAAATTTTATGTAATTTTAATGGGAGATATTTATAGAAATGGTTAGAGTTAGATATCATTTAAGGGGGAGTTTGTAGAGAAGAAGGGTTGCCATTTTTTGGATGAAAGACATACACTGCTTTCACAAAGAACTTGTTATGACAAGAAAGAAGTTTTAATTTACTTTGAATATTTATGATAGCATTTGATTGAAAAGAACTGGTTATGACAAGAAAGAAGTTTTAATTTACTTTGAATATTTATGATAGCATTTGATTGAGAAGCTTCTGATAGATTCATCAGATGCTATCAGATGAAGGCACGGTATTATATAGAGGTTACCAAGGTCGATACAAGTGCTTTTTGAAAACGGACAATATCTTCACAAAATCGTCCTCGTCCTTTCCATTTGGAAAACGTTGTTGGAAAATCATGAATAGAGCATCAAATAAAGATAAAGGTTAGAATTACTTAATTAAAATAATTCTAATCTTTATCTTATTTCGATTTGAAAAACGTTGTTGGAAAATCATTAAAATAATTCTAATCTTTATCTTATTTCGATTTGAAAAACGTTGTTGGAAAATCATGAATAGAGCATCAAATAAAGATAAATGTTAGAATTACTTTATTAAAATAATTCTAATCTTTATCTTTATTTGATGCTCTATAAAATAATTATAATCTTTATCTTTATTTGATGCTACATTAAAGGTATTAAAATTCAGCCCGAGCTCATCAAAAGGTTCCGAGCCCGTTGAGAAGTGCCCTGGAAAATATGGCCACGTAAAAAGCTCATTTGGCCTTGTAAAACGCTCATTTTAATTTTCACCAGTTTTCTGAAAATGGTAAAATATGTATTAAATTTCATTAAAGATTTTAAATGTTCGATCATTTCTAAGTTATTGATGATTGATAGGTTTACTAATAACTTTGTTTACATTGTAAGTTGCCTTTCAATTTTGAAATGTCATTGATGAGTGACATTGTAACTTGATAGGTCCACTAATAACTTTGTTTACATTCTAACTTGTCATTTCATTTTATAAAAACACACTGAGTGATTAGTTAGGAATCACTCAGCCATAGTTTGTATACTAACTAATCGTGCTGTATACATAACACAAGTTCGTTTCCCTCATAACACAAGTATACTAACTAATCTTGTATACTAACTAATCTTGCTGTCTAATTTACTATACACAAGTTTCCCTCATAACACAAGTTGCAAGTTGTGTCACGGCATTCACTCACTTCCTACATCTCCCGTATTTAGTTAGTAGTGAGTCCAGACTCGAGGGTTGGTGGGTGGATACAACGAATTGTAATTATATCTGATCTATCTCATGCTTTTCTTCTAATTCAACCATTTGTGCTTTTCTTCTAATTGTTAATTTAGTAATAATTCAACCATGTTGTTTAGTGTAGATTTAGTAAGTGACTTTTCTTTGCTAACTTAACATTGCTTCTTATTGTTTTGCTAAATTTAATTTTTTTGTTTTATTAAGATTCAATTTATGAATTATGATTAACTACAAATATATTTATATTTTTACTTTAATAAAAATAAAAATAAAATTATGAAAAATAAAAATTATAATCATTATTATATATAAATATATTTAATTTGATATTATTTCATATACATTTTGTACAAATTTATCATATACTCATCACTTTACACAATTATACAAACTTTATTAGTGTACAACTTTATTATGTACTCATCATTTTGCACAACTTTACTATATATCCATTATGATACTCATCACTTTACACAACTTTACCATTGCACAACTTTACCATGTATTCATCACTTTTCACAACTTTACTATATATCCATTATGATGAGAATGAAAATAGAAAATTAAATTATACTATTCCCTTTCACATTTTCTATATATCCATTATGATGAGAATGAAAATAAAAAATTAAGTTATAATATTCTCTTTCACATTTTCGTAACATTTTATTTAATTCTTTATTACTCCATCACCTTGCACAACTTCACCAACCACCCCATCATGCTTCCCACTCTTACGATAGTAGTGGTGATAGGAGGTGAAGTTGTATAATTCGCCTTACACACTATTGCAATAAATATTACAATTATGTGAATCAAATCAAATGAGAATCATTATTACATAAGAGTGTATTTAATTTAATATAATAGTATTACATTATCACACAGTGGTGAAGCTCTTTTGACATTGTCATTTTCATTGTATTTCATTCTTTATTCTTTAGGGTTACATTTTGTATGGGGATATTTAACATTTTTATTTTTTTAAAGTGATAATCATTATTAATTATAAATATATTTTATATGGTTTTAAGATTTTTTTAAATAATAATTTTATATCTATCTATCTATCTATCTATTAATAATCATTATTAAATATAAATATATTTTTTATTTTTTATATAATTTTATGGTAATAATAAGCATTAATAGATAAAAAACATTTTATATTGTTTAGTTGTCAAAGTGTATTACTCATACATATATGTTAAGTTTATTTTTTATATTCTTTAGTTGTCTTAGTATATTACTCATACATGTTAAGTTTGATATATGCGAAGTTTATTATAAAATTTGATTTTTTAACAACTAAATTACATTATGATTTTGTTATTATTCACTTATTGTTAATTGGAATTAATTAAATTCATAAAGCTATAGTTATGAAGATAGGTGGATCTATTTATATGTTAAATGATTGTATAAGTTTTCCTATTTTTATTATTAAGGTTGATAAATTTATTATTATTCACTTATTGTTTATTGAACTTAATTAAATTCATAAAACTATAGTTATGAAAATATGTGGATATATTTATATGTCAAATGATTGTATAATTTTTACCATTTATGTTATTACCTTTGATAGTTACATGATTTCCTTTAAGTATGCAAATTTTAAAGGAAAGTTATGGTATGTGAATATTAGTTTAATTTATATTGAGAATGGATACTTGGTGCAATTCACATTGTAGATAGACTTACTTATTTCTATTAATTGCCGATTAGTGATATTGGTAATAGCATGACTAACACAACCATATTATTAAAGGTGGTTGATATTCACTAATTTAGACATCATTAATTACAATGGATGTAGAAAATAGATAAAAGATTGTTAATTTAGTCTCTTTCCAATAAATGAAAAAAGATAGATTGAGTTTGGCATAGTTATTAAAACCTCATTCATCCAAAACAAATCAAACTTCCTTTTAGGTTTACATTTTGTTAGGACACATATGCTCAATCTCTTACCACAACTCAAGATTTCTTCAATGGTCCCTAACTCAACATACTCTCTACCAACATAAGAAAATTAATCCCAATATCTAAATTTGAAACCCTTGAATAAAAATAAACATTAAACTTGAAAGATAGAAAAAACCTTAGGAGGTGTTGATCTCTAATTTATGACATTTTCTCTGGAGCACTGATCTTTTGAAATAAATTTCTAAATATATATATATATATATATATATTTCATCAATAATTTGGTATTGGTATTAATATGATATTGTTTTATATTTTAATAAAATAATACTTTAAAAATGAAAAATATTTATTACTTATAAAAATATATAAAAATTGGACTATTTTCTTATATAATAATGATTATAACATAATGTAGTAAGAAAATCATATTAAAAAGAATGAAATGTCATTATAATATAATTGTATATATAATATAAGAAAACTTAATAGTTATATATATATATATATATAAGTTTAAAAATATAATATAATTGTAACAATTAGGTAACAATATTACAAGAGATCTCTACTAGTGTGCTAATGAAATAATACTATATAAACATAGTGTGCCTTGCATTATTATAACATTTATTTTTCAATGTGAGGATGGTTGGGAGTTGATAAGGGTGGAAGTAATATAATATAATTGTAACAATTAGGTAACAATATTATAAGAGCTCTCTACTAGTGTGCTAATGAAATAATACTATATAAACATGGTGTGCCTTGCATTATTGTAACATTTATTTTTCAATGTGAGGATGGCTGGGAGTTGATAAGGGTGGAAGTGCATTGTGAGGTGAGGGAAAGTATACCTATGAGGGTTGTAAGGGTGTGGAGGTAAAGTTAAGATGGGAGGTGAAGGGGTGCAAAATGTGAGTAAGAGTAAAGTGTAGTGTTATTTTATATTTTTAATAATCTTATCATTTAATTTTGTGTGTTTTTTTCATAATTTTATATTTTATTTTTATTTTACATTCACTTTAATAAAAATAAAGATAAAGTTATGTCAAATAAATATTAAAATTATTATTAAATATTAATATATTTAATTTAATATTATTAATTAATATAATGGATGATTTTTCTATTATTTTATTATTATTATTATATTTCAATTTTTTTTAATCATATGATGCATATCATTATCCACTTCTATACTTTTTACAATTTCATTATCCATCATATGTGTCACACCCACCAGCATGGTAGTGGGCATAAAGGGATGAAGTTGTCTTTCTCTTTCACATTTAATTATTATTATATTTCATTTTTTATTATATAATGTATATCACTTTTTACCCCTCAATTTGCACATATTTACCATCCACCCCAATGGTCATGATAGTGAAAATAGGGAGTTAAGTTTATCACATTCCCCTTTCACATTTTAGTACCATTTTATTCCATTCTTTATTAGATGGTGCAAACTATCCCCCACTCCAACACCTTGAACAAATTCACCAATCACCCTACCATGTTTTCCATTCTTATTATAGCGAGGATAGGAGGTAAAGTTGTATAACTACCCTTACACAATTAAAAAAATATTATAATTATGTAAATTACATCAAATGATAATCATTATTTTTCAAAAAAAAAAACATATTTTCATTTCTAGAGAAAAGGAAGTTACAATACTTAGATGTCGAAGAACAACTCAAAAATAACATCATCTTGTTGTTAATAGAGTAGAAAGAAAAATAAAACTATCCCCTAAGGCCAACAAATATAGGATCAGAAGTAAGTACACAAATCTATCAACTCAAAACAAATCTGCATGTATTAGTTGTAATGCTACAAAAAAGCTACAGATCAAAAAAAAAACTATCTTGTCTTGAGATTAACTCCCCATTGACCTATTCTTCCAAAAACAAATGGTTCTCAGAGAAAGGATAAACCACATTTGGATAATTGATCAACAATGGTATTTAATTCTCTAAATATATGAGCAGTTATCAAGGATTGGAAGATGGATGCAAGCATATGTACATGCCTTAGACATAGATAACCTGCGTATGTACATGACTATTCAGGGAAAACTCGCATATGCCAAGAAAACCACTAAATTGGTAAGTTTTAAGCCAAGAAAATCAGATATACAACAATGTACAAGATGTTAAGCTACAGGGGACACAAACACTAAGGAAAATAGAGAGAAATAAAAGAGAAAAATTCCCAAGTAACCCCCAAAAAGGAGAATCCCCAGCGGAGTCGCCAATTATATTATGAGGAATAAATCTCTATGGTTTGGGGTAGGACCAAAATAGATGGTGTTAGCGTTAGAAGTCACTCCTGGATTGCTTGCAGGAGCAGAGCCCAATGCCCATCAGTTTTTATGTCACGGTTTGTTTAATGGGGTGATCAGATGGGTAAAGACTCAAGAAAATATAGCTGTAACTCAGTAAACTGGGCTTGGTTTGTAGAAAGCAAGGGAGGTCTTGATCCAACTTCTGTCAGTAAATGATTAAAGGGTGGAAGAAAGAAGATGTGTGAGAAGGGTGAGCAAGACTGCCTCGGGCAACAAGCCTTTGGAAGCTTGAGGATGAAAAACTCGGAAGCCAAGATCTTCTTGGTCCAAAGTTTGAAGGAGCTGAGGGGTGACTCGACTGAATCCTTCAATTCCAAGTCGTTTCAGCACTGAGAACATCACAAGAACTGATTAGAAACAATGTGACTATTACAGTTATCCAACCTACATCATCCTATAACAGCCACAACTCGACTGTATCCTCCAATTTTGAGTTGTTCTAACACAATAAACAAAGAAATGGAAGGGAAGCTGACATCCATAAAGTAAGAAATCTCAAATGCCTTATACATTAACCAGAGTGACCAACACTTCATCAAAACTTTACAATCCAGAGCTGAGCTCAACCATCGATAGATACAAAAAATGGCCAAAATGCCTACATATGCTCTTCCCCATTTCGCCCAGTAGAGGTGTCTCCTCAATCACATCTGGCCTTCATTCTACTGTCATACGCCACCTTAATTCTTCATGGCTCATGCCAGGGGAGTAGCTGAGCCCTTAAATGTTGAATTGGCGTGTGTAGGCTTCCCTGGCGAGTTGGATACTCGGCGCGGCTTCCATGTAAAGAATCAGTACGGAGGACCATCTCGGGTGGACCTTCATCTGGGACGTCCATACCCTGTAATTAATGAGTAAATATAGGCTTCAACCACCTTATCTCTTCTTCGTTTATCCTCAAGCTGGCATTGGGATTTAGATCACATGAATCAGTGCCTGGAGAACACAATGCCCCCTCTCTTGAATCTTAATTAGGCACCTTTGACCTCTCTGTCAGAGTGCTTTTGGCGTTTGGAGGTTCACGGATGAGAAAGGATTAGGATTTTTCTCCTTTAAAGTTGCGATGGGTGAAATGTCGAGAGGGCCTAATGGTTGCCACGTGTTCCCCACTGATTTGACAGCTCTAAACTAACCCGGTAATACTGTGGGCCTAAGTTTCGGCGCTATCGGGGTTCAGGGTTTTGAAATGTAAAATGGTGAGGAGTGCTTACCGCTCGAATTCCCGAATTCCATCATGACGTGGATGTGTGTCGCATGTCCTTCAAATGGATGTTCCAGATAGTATTTGCTATCATAAAGGGGCTGTCCCTCCCCTTCACCTGCTCACTTGATATGACCTGGTGCTAAGATCCTGGGCTTAGTTTGAAGGGAGCTTCAGAGTTTCGTTGATCGGCACTTTCAAGTGCAATGGACGAAGAGCTTCCTGACTCCCGATACCTGATATGCCGATAGGCTGCCACTTGTCCTGGTTGGATCGAACGACCCAAATATGATTTGAACTATTGGTTCTCCCTCTTGTGCTAAACCTTGGGCAACTCGGTAGCTCCGAAAACTCGATGACCGTCGATCTAATTTGTAAATAGATCTTGGATGCTGCCAACGCTATTTTTCCCACTCACTTGCCTTGCTACCGGAAAAACAGGGATTCTCTCGCGCTGCACTTGGGCACTTCCTGAGCAACCTGTAGACCTAGGTGCTTTTACGCCTAAGACAAAAATAATCGCTAACATTAGGCTCCATGGGGGATAGAGTCATCCCTGTGATGCTCTAAGAACTTATTCTGCAGCTTCAGTGCCTTGATGTTGGGCTATGGAGTCAGGCTCAAAACATCCCGCTGCTGAAAATACAAGCTGAAAATAAAAACAAAACAATCTAAACGTTCATGCTTACATGAGCTTATTTATGTGCATTCCTAAGCTATTAAAACACTTTACATTCTAGGTGAAAGAAAATTTCCACCATAGCCATTCAAGCAACTTCCTGGATAGAAGCTCCTTCCTTCTATCGATGATCATCAGCGGATGGTGTAACCATGACAGTAGAGCGGTTACACTCTTCAACTCCTCCTTACAGGCCGGAGTTGAGATGAAATAGGGCGGCTCCAAGGCATAGGGGAAATGCCACTCCATGTACTTGTAGACAGGGTCATAGAATGAGTGGAAAATTCAAGAAAATGGGCGACAGACACCCTCCTCTGCTACACAACTATTCACCTATGGCTGAATATCTCTGATAAGCACAAGTTGATGGTGGACAACTGACATAGGATCATTGCTCTCAGGCGGTGGCTTCTCGCTGACTGGCTCTGGACAGGAAATATTCTGCTCCTCTGGTTCAGTCTCCCCCAGGTCTGATTCGTATTCATCATAAATAGGGACCATGGGGTGGTTTTGTTTGCTGAATGGATCTTCAGTATCTCTATAGTGATCAAAGGTAGGATAAGCTTGCTGCTCATCATCACTATAATATATATCAAAAAGGGGTTGTCCTTCATTGATATGATCCTCCTCCATAACAGTGATCCCATAAAAAAATTATGTTTTAGGGATAGTGGGACCTACTGGTTCTGGCTGCTCACACATAATCTTTTTCTCTTTAATCCTAGGTAAACGTATATCATGAGAAACCCCCTGGAGAAAAAGAGAGGAAACCGCTTCCACAATAATTTCTTCTTTAAAAACGGGAAGGCCTCCGTCCTCAGAAGCAGGGTTGATAGGAATATCTGGTTCAACCCGATACTTAGGTGAGACATCTACCATGGACCAAATCTACTTTGAAAACTCATAAACTCCACAAGAGGTGTGTTGATCTTCATGAAGATCTAAAAGAACAGATGCATCTGATATGATGTCAGATGCTTCCGTTCTAGGGCTAACACAATTAATATCGTCCAACACCTCTATATTTTCACAGCAGATGCTTTCCTCCACAGTAAGGGATTCATCATGGACCTGGTCTTTAGGGCCAGCAAAGGCTTCCTGAAGCAAAGAAAACTCCTCACAACAGTTTTCAAACAAACCATCAGCTGGATAGTAGTCTTTTCAAAATGAATTGAAAGCTGTATGAAAACCTTTTAAAGAGCGGATTCTTGTAGCGGGAAGAGACCGACACCATTCAAGAGCAGATCCCTTCAATGAATACCTGAAGAGCTTAATCTGGACATCCTCATGCGTGATATTGTGTCGGTGGATAGCCTCATGGAAGTCCAGTAAATGCTCAGTTGGTTCCTCCCAACTTGTTGCATGAAATTTAGAAAGGAAATCTTCCCATTGGTCTCTATCAGGAAGTGCATTAGGAAAACCAACTATCTAAGAAAAGTCATAGAAAGCAAACCTTTAAGCCAAAATTTTCTCCATATCGAACCAGTGGAGTCGCCAATTGATCCTCGAATCATGAATTCGCCAGGTGAAAGATGCGCAGCTTCAAGTGTGTCTAGTCCTTGTTCACCATCAAAGGCCAGATCTTAACATTTTCGTTACCCCAGGAAGCTTCTCAAGCTAAGAAAGCAGCTGCTGAAACCTTCTCAAGAAAGCTCCTTAGGGTCAGCTTTCAGGTGTGCAAACAGTAGTCACAGCTGAAACAGTGATGTGGAAACAATGGAGTCGCCACAGTGGAGTCACTAGGTGCATAGTAGCAATCTTTAAGGGCTCTGATGTCTGATGCACCTTCAGAATCAGAGGCTCAATGTCATTCTGCCCAGGGAAAATCTTCAAATTCGTCCTCGGCAATGGCGCCAGAAATGTTAGCGTCATAAGTCACTCCTGGATTGCTTGTAGGAGCAGAGCCCGACGCCCATCATATTTTATGTCATGGTTTGTTTAATGGGGTGATCAGATGGGTAAAGACTCAAGAAAATATAGCTTTAACTCGGTAAATAGGGCCTGGTATGTAGAAAGCAAGGGTGGTCTTGATCCAACTTCTGTCAGTAAATGATTAAAGGGTGGAAGAAAGAAGACGTGTGAGAAGGGTGAGCAAGACTGCCTCGGTCAACAATCCTTCGCAAGCTTGAGGACGAAAAACTCAGAAGCTAAGATCCTCTTGGTCCATAGTTTTAAGGAGCTGAGGGGTGACTCGACTGAATCCTTCAATTCCAAGTTGTTTCAGCGTTGAGAACATCACAAGAACCGATTAGAAACAATGTGACTATTACAGTGATCCAACCTACATCATCCTATAACAGCCACAACTCGACTGGATCCTCCAATTCCGAGTTGTTCTAACACAGTAAACAAAGAAATCGAAGGAAAGCTGACATCCATAAAGTAAGAAATCTCAAATGCCTTATACATTAACCAGAGTGACCAGCACTTCATCAAAACTTTACAATCCAGAGCTTAGCTCAACCATCGATAGATACAAAAAATGGCCAAAATGCCTACATATGCTCTTCCCCATTTCGCCCAGCAAAGGCATCTCCTCAATCACATCTGGCCTACATTCTATTGTCATACGCTACCTTAATTCTTGATGGCTTGCGCCAGGGGAGTAGCTGAGCCCTCAAATGTTGAATTGGCGTGTGTAGGCTTCCCTGGCGAGTTGGAGACTCGGCATGGCTTCCATGGAAAGAATCAGTACGGAGGACCATCTTGGGTGGACCTTCAGTCGGGACGTCCATACCCTGTAATTAATGAGTGAAGCTAGGCTTCAACTACCTTATCTCTTCTTCGTTTATCCTCAAGCTGGCATCGAGATTTATATCACATGAATCAGTGCCTGGAGAACACAACGCCCCCTCTCTTGAATCTTAATTAGGCACCTTTGACCTCTTTGTCAGAGTGCTTTTGGCATTTCGGGGTCCGCGGATGAGAAAGGATTAGGATTTTTCTCCTTTAAAATCGCGATGGGCGAAATGTCGAGAGGGCCTAATGGTCACCACGTGTTCCCCACTGATTTGACGGCTCTGAACTAACCCGGTAATACCGTGGGCCCAAGTTTCGACACTATCATGGTTTGAGGTTTCAAAATGTAAAATGGCGAGGAGTGCTTACCACTCAAATTCTCGAATGTCATCATGACGTGGATGCGTGCCGCACGTCCTTCAGATGGACGGCCCAGATAGTATTTGCTATTATAAAGGGGTTGTCCCCCCCTTCACCTGCTCGCTTGATATGACCTGGTGTTGAGATCCTGGGCTTAGTTCAAAGGGAGATTCAGAGTTTCGTTGATCGACACTTTCAAGTGCAATGGACGGAGAGCTTCTTGACTCCCGATACCCGATACGTCGATAGGCTTCCACTTGTCCTAGTTGGATCGGATGACCCAAATCTGATTTGAACTATTGGTGTTCCCTCTTGCGCTAAACCTTGGGCAACTCGGTAGCTCTGAAAACCCGATGACCGTCGATCTACTTTGTAAATAGATCTTGGATGTTGCCAATGCTATTTTTTCTGCTCGCTTGCCTTGGTACCGGAAAAACAGGGATTCTCTCATGCTGCGTTTGGGCACTTCTTAAGCAACCTGTAGACCTGGGTGCTTTTGCACCTAATACCAAAATAATCGCTAACAAATGGAATGAAACCAGAAAATCAAATCAAATCTCAAGTATGCTAGATAAATGAAAATGCCAACAAAAGAAAGACTACAAGCCTGCCTCCTTTAGATGTTCATATGAGACCATCGTTGAGATCAAAATCCAATGTCTGATGCCTAAAACTTGTCCTCAACACCCAAGATACACAAGCATATGGAAAATGTATGAAATGTTAGCATATAAACTAGCATAATCCATTAGCATGTATAGAAAATTTACCAATGGAAAATAATATAACCATTTGCAACATATAATTGGATGAGAAAAGAGTATTTCTATTAATATAATCAACAAGAGTACATAGGTGACAACCTCTTGTATCAACAACTTGTCAAAATCGAGAAACTAAGTCCCTCGAACTCGGCCTTCACCACTTCAATCCTCCACAATCCAAGCTCACAAGTTCTAGGAGTAATTGGGTTCCTCCTTCACGTGATAGGGAGATCTTGGGGACTAAGCCTAAGGAGAGATTAGTCTTAAAGGTATAAGGGATGCAGACTCAAGGATGTAACATGAGGAAAACTTTCTCTAGAGTGTACTTTCTCTCAACTTTTTCTCCTCTTTTCAAAGCTTGTATATGGCACAATTTATAGCCTCCAAAGGGAATGCAAAGGTTGAATCAGAGTGTTTCCAGCATAGAAAAGGTTAAGGATCATGGATTCTGTGTCTTGGCATAGAAAATCCAAAATATTTTTAATTTTGAGCACAAAACCCGATGTACGCATGTTGTAATGGAGCAACCTGCATATACACATGTTGTATAATTATAGCCCGCGTATATGTACACATTTGAATTTTTGACTTTTGACTGAGCAAGATGGGGAAACTGAGTCTACAGAGGGAAAGGGTAGTTGACCAAATCATGATGCATAGAGTGTGGAAAAAAGTGCTATAACATTGGCTGCCATTACTGGTATGAGGGGTGATTGGGTGTTTTGTGAGTGAAAATGTAATATAACTAAATAAAAAAATAAATCTAATATATCCTATCCTATCTAGGAGAAATCTACAATAACCAATTGAATAGCTTGAAATGAAACTAATCCGTACAATAACTTCACTCACATAGTTGTTATGAAGTAACAAGGTTAGACAACACATGCGTGCAAAAACATAACCATATCTTAGACATGGTTTGAATTATCAACACATGTTAGTTAGTGTGATGGGCATGCATGTTAGTTAGTGATGGGCATACATGTTAGAGGAGATGGGAGCTGGTGGCCAGCATTTATGGCACCACCAGGCTCTGATCCACGTATCCTTCCCTCTCAGTGTGGCACCCCATATGGGGCATTACATGCTCTTATTGGTTTCATTCTCTATTTAGTATAGATTTATTTTACTATTTTTAGTTTCTTATTTACTTCTTTATTTGTATATGGAACGTGATTATTGAAAAAAATGATAAACAAGTTAATGACATGTTATTTATCTTATAACAACTTTGGTTTTTTTTATCTAGTTCATAATATTGCTTGTTAATATACATTATTGATTTTAACAATGTGAATTTAGTAAGGGAATAGTTTTCTATATGAATACTTTATTATGCATGGTAATACATTGAGTATTTAACATTGTTTCTTTTCTAATTCATGAAACGCCTTTCTATAATCATCTTTACATCTTGTTTTCTTGTTTCTTTCCTATTGTGAAATTACTCTTGAAGGAATATAATTTCTTGAGAATTGTAAGTAATAAAGATTAGCATTGGTCAAACATGATATCTTTTAATGTATGACGTTTCATTTTATTTATTCAAATGTTTCATTAGAATTGGATAAAGTTGTCTATCCTATATGATTGATTATAATATTGTTTATTTCACTTCATAGTAAATATCATTATTTAATTTGAAAATTCCTTGTCATTTAATTATTTCTAATTAATAAAGGATATCCCCTTTGAATTTTGTTGGATACTATAAGTTTAAAATATTGTACATTCTTGGAAAATCTTTCATTAAATTATTAAAAAAAAAATGTAAATCTAAGTCAATCTTTCACTTAATACTCATGCCACCATATCATAAGTTATCATAATAAACTTTTAAATGTCATTTACACAATATGATGTGCTTTAGAAAAGAATGTGAAACTACAAATTAACACAATTTTTATTTAAATGTTCTATCCATATCAAGGAACTACAAGCATGAAACTATGAAAAATTGAAAAATAAATTGAATTTGTCATTACACCAAAAGGCATATACCTATTGGAGATGGGCACAATTAATCACCTTTTAATCTAAAATTCTAATCAGTTAACCTGTTTACTTTTTAACATTTACTTTTTAACATTTGTCTTTCGACGTTCACCAACCACTTTGCTGCTGTACTAATTTAATTAATGTTTACTAATTATAATATAATTATTATTTAATTATATTAATAAAAATAATTATAAAAATAATCACAAATTGAATAAACATAACCTATATATGATAACTTTGTATAATCATCATCATCAATATAAAAAAATATATTTTTTCGAAGCTTTAAAATAAAGTTACACCAAATTCACTACGACAGGTGCCAAAGGGAAGTACTTACAAGGATAAATCCACAAATATAACATTCCAAACTATATAAAATAACCAACAAATTCCATGGCCTTTCGATTTACAAATCTAAAATAGTCAAGCCATAAACCCTACATCATGGCGAGCCAATTCCATGAGAAGTAAAAACACAAAACACTCAACACACTTACAAAATACTTCCAAAAACATATACGCTATCCAGTTATTCAACCATACAGTATAAAAACATTATTATAAAACCTTTAAAGCCTGACAAGTTATGCAACAGACCCTCGGATCCTGGGGAGAAAGTTGGCGTCCCTCAGCTTCTCCCTCGTTTGAAAACGGACAAGATCTTCACAAAATCGTCCTCGTCCTTTCGATTTGGAAAACGTTGTTGGAAAATCATGAATAGAGCATCCAATAAAGATAAAGGTTAGAATTACTTTATTAAAATAATTTTAATCTTTATTTTATTTCGATTTGGAAAAAGTTGTTGGAAAATCATGAATAGAGCATCAAATAAAGATAAAGGTTAGAATTACTTTATTAAAATAATTATTAAAATAAAGGTTAAAATTTCTTTATTGTAACTTGCCCTTCAATTTTGAAATATCATTGATGAGTGATACGTCGACTAATAACTTTGTTTACATTGTAACTTGTCATTTAATTTTATGACGACACACTCAGTGATTCGTTAGGAATCACTCAGCCATAGTTTGTATACTAACTAATCTTGCTGTCTAATTTACTATACATGGTAAATGTATATTCGTTTCCCTCATAACACAAGTTGCAACTTGTGTCACGGCATTCACTCACTTCCTACATCTCCCGTATTTAATTAGTAGTGAGTCCAGACTCGAGGGTTGGTGGGTGGATACAAAGAATTGTAATCATATCTGATCTATCTCAGATCTATCTCATGCTTTTCTTCTAATTCAACCATTTGTGCTTTTCTTCTAATTCAACCATCTTGTTCATTGTCAATTTAGTAATAATTCAACCATGTTGTTTAGTGTAGATTTAGTAAGTGACTTTTCTTTGCTAACTTAACATTGCTTCTTATTGTTTTGTTAAATTCAATTTTTTTGTTTTATTAAGATTTAATTTATGGGTTATGATCAACTACAAATATATTTATATTTTTACTTTAATAAAAATAAAAATAAAATTATGAAAAATAAAAATTATAATCATTATTATATATAAATATATTTAATTTGATATTATTTCATATACATTTTGCACAACTTTATCATATACTCATCACTTTACACAATTATATAAACTTTACTACTGTACAACTTTATTATGTACTCATCATTTTGCACAACTTTACTATATATCCATTATGATACTCATCACTTTACACAACTTTAACATTGCACAACTTTACCATGTATTCATCACTTTGCCTAACTTTACTATATATACATTATGATGAGAATGAAAATAGAAAATTAAATTATACTATTTCCTTTCACATTTTCTATATATCCATTATGATGAGAATAAAAATAAAAAATTAAGTTATAATATTCTCTTTCACATTTTCGTAACATTTTATTCAATTCTTTATTACTCCATCACCTTGCACAACTTCACCAACCACCCCATCATGCTTCCCACTCTTACGATAGTAGTGGTGATAGGAGGTGAAGTTGTATAATTCGCCTTACACACTATTGCAATAAATATTACAATTATGTGAA
>ML776854.1:4456847-4470153 GCA_009831015.1 Picea engelmannii | reverse complement strand
GATGCCTTTAGGCATAAAGCACTTAAGAGAGATCAAGAATATCACAAGATGATGATGTACAAATGAGAGTTATGGTGTATTTATACACAACTCAAGTAGGTTTCTACCCCTATGAGGGGTTGAGTAGGTTTCATATATTGGGTAGAGGAATCCTTCATCTAAAAATTTACTAATTCTACTTTGATTACATCTTTTAATGTAGGGTTAATTCTTCTTTAACAATGCTTAATCGGTGTAGATTCATCCTTGATGTAGATGCAGTGTGTATAAATATTTGGATGAAAACCGTACTTGTCTTTTTAATCCCATGATAATATTGTTGTGTCGTTTCTAAGAATAGTTAGTGACTATAATTCTTGGACAGCAATCAAGTTAGTGTTTATTTTAAGAGTTTTAGAGGGGAATATTTCCAAGTAAATATTTCCAAGGAATCTCTATCAAATAAATAGGAACCTTAGACTATCTCACTTCTCCTTCTTTGTGTCTTACCCACATAGGTATTTTAGTATTAATGAGTGGCTTGGMAGGGGGTAGAGGAAAAWTTTGTTTTGAGGTTGACCATTTGCAATGGTCATGTTTCCTTCAATACAATTGATATATGCATCAACTATATCCAACCAATCTCTTCCTAAAATGAGGGAATACCCATTCATGTTGGATTTGGTTTAAAGTAGTATAAAATCTATTAGTTACTCACATGAATCAATGTGTTACATCCTCTAATACTCCTTTGATATTTACAGTTAATCTATATGCTAGTTAGAGTATAGTAGGTGTGTGTATCAATAGTTACCTATGGTCTAGTATACATAATATCCCTTTTCAACATTGATGGTTGGCCCTAGATCTATTAGAGTATTCTAAATCAAAATTTTTTTGATGTAAACATATAAAACTGGACTACTTGGATCTATGTATTTAGGAACAAATATTTTTCCTAACATAAGATTTGCAAGTTATCCTATTACATTTACTATAGGAGAATATTTTCTTTTTCTTCCTATATTCTTAATGAATTCTTCTTTTATGTACTTATTGTAGACGAGAATATCCTTAATATCTTGGAGGATAGGTATTTTGACACATAATTTTTTGAGTTCATCTAAGAGGTAATTATCTTAGATGGTGTAAGTCTTCTTAGCTTCTATCCTTTTAGGACAATGTGGTTTTGGTTTAGAAATAGGTTGTTCTTGTGGAAAATATTCCTCCTTAAATCCCTTATCCTCCATGGGATGTAAAAAAGGGGAGGGGTTGTTAGTACCTTCCATGATATTAGAATGATCTCTTGAAGATCCATATAGAAGGTTTGGTAGGTGGTCATCTCATTATTGTATACTTGTTGGACCTAGCTATTGTTTGGATTGGGTGTTGGATGGGTAAGAAACTAGGGTTGTTTTGGGATTTGTTGGTTACTTCTTGTTGAAGAATTCATTTATTGTGGTGGAGGTAGGAGAAATTATTGTTTTTATTGGGTTTGGGGTCTCCACCCTTCTAGATATTTACTCCATTGGTAGTTTTACCTTCGAGGTTGAGATGCAAATGATTGAAAGAAATGTTGGAATGGTTAAGGATGGTTTTGGTACTACCATTGATTTTTCACTAGCTAGAAAGGTTGATTGGAATGATACTAAGGTTGAGTATGATGTTTTTAATTATATCTAGAAAACTATTGAGGATGGGAATAAGGAATACCTATTTGAAATGGTCGAGCTATTCCTTGCCTCCTTTGGTTGATGAAGGACAGTGGCTCCATATTCTCTTAAGATATCTGGTAAGTAGCCTTAATACATGGTAAGATTGTTTTTTCTTATTTTGATGTTCCTCTTTATAAATTCCATATATTTCTATAGTATTAAGAGGACATTCATTCTTAGCATTTTGTTTGTGCATTTACGACAAAATTTGTTAGAAAGGAAGATAGGTTATAAAGGAAGATAGGTGGTGTTTGATGAGTAGAGGAACCTCCTCCCTAAGAACCATAGGTATCGTACTACTGAAAAAAATATTTTCAATGGGAAATAAGAGAGAGGGTTTGTTGTCATCCGAATTCCTGAGAAGAAGAGAGAGGGGTGGGTTTGCCTTGGGAAGGAATACTATTCCTGATACCATTGGATGGTTGAGAGAAGGGAAGGGGGTTCAAACACATGATCAGACCACAATTAAAGGTAGGTTAAAACACATGATCACACCACCTACTATCATTGCATCCTCTGGTCCCCTTATTATCCCATTCCTCACTCTAAAATTCACTACTTCTAGAAGCATTAAAGGTATCCCTTCGAAGACAAATTGTAGAATCACAAGCAACACTCTCATGAGCACATTAGCAGAGTGACTCCAACAAAGCATTGCATGTTATAATTTTGTTGGCCATCTTCAACATTATTCTACCACACTAGTGTTAGTACTAATGAGTGGACAATTGGTTTTTGTCAACACCAACTTCTTTATGTAAGCAATTTCAATTTTGTGTCTTTTAAGTCGGTCTACAACTTTTTGTTCACCATGCCTACTTCTTTTGAACCATTTTCGATCACCAAACTCATAACATCAACTTTAAATCACTCCAATGTATCTCTTCATCTCTTTAATGTTCCTCGCTTTAAAACTAAATAGTGTTGAGTCGCATATGCTTCGAGGCAATGCATTATTTTAGAAACAATAATGTTGAGTTAGGATACATGCCAGGATAAAAGTCCATTACGTCCCTAGTTTATGTAATATCAATTGAAACATGCATGCACTTTCTACACACCTTTATATTGTAGTTTATTAGCTCATGCAATATATATGGGGGCATAAACCATTGTCCCAAGTAAAGTGACTTTGACTAGTTAACTGTATTTATACTTGTGAATGTTAAGCCAAAGGAAATTAGGAGACAACATGTATTTGAATCTAGATTGCAATAACATTTTTATTATCTTCTTGTGCAACTAAATATATTTGTGTGTTATTCATGTGATTAGTTTTTTACAAGTATTTAAATCAACATAGTGATTTATTTACCATTCTAGTTTAATAATGATTTTTGGTGATTGAATTGGAAGTTCCATGACATTTCAAGAGAGTTCCAACAAAGATTCTATGGATGAAAACAACGACATTTGACAAATATGAGACGCCCCATTATGAACGTTGTTGCAAACATGGACGATCTCAAAGATTATGTGGTCGGGACATCAGACATATTCCTTGAGTCTTGAAACCCTCCCATACCATCAAGGCATGTGTCTAGTCTAACCATGTCAAATTTCGACGCATATATGCACAGTTTGAAGAAATTTCAATGATGGCCCCATTCACTACTCACTATGCGGGGTCGGTGGAAGAAATTTCACTATGCTCATTCACCTTCAAGGCAGGCCCCATTCACTATGCTCACTATGAGACATCCATTATATTGAACGTTGATGCAAACATGGATGATCTCAAATATTATGCAGGGACATCAAACATCCTTAAGTATCAAAACCCTCCCATACCTTCAAGGCAACTATCTAGTTTAACCATGTCAAATTTCAAGATAGTTCCGACAATGATTCTATAGAAGGGAATGACGAATGATGACAATGAGAGGTGCAACTTGATGAAYGTTGATGCAAATGTGGACGATCTCAAAGATTATGTGGGGGCATCATACATCCTTGAGTATTGAAACCCTCCCATACCATCAAACCATGTGTCTAGTCTAACCATGCCGAATTTTCCCGCATACATGCACAATTTGAAGAAATTTCAACATTGTCCCCATTCACTGCTCATTATGCGGGGTTAGTGAAAGATGACATTTGTGGTGGGTGAATGAAAATAGTAATAAAAATGATGAGATGATGACATTGTCCTTTGAATAATCTATGAGTGAAGATGATGAGTTGATGACATCGTCCTCTGAAGAATCTGTGAATGAATATGATGACATTGTTCTCACCAACATATGTCCACTTAGTCGCAATGACACGTCATTGATATCCTCCAACATTAAAGAAATCCCCACATCAGCAGGGAGTTTAAACATATTCAATAAGTGTGAGTCATTCATGCATTCTCCTACCTCATGGAAATTCTCTTGTGATCATTCTCACCATTATTCACATAACCCCCACACTATATTCCCCTTAGTTACTAAATAATCCAAATTTAGAAATGACCAAAACTAATGGAACAATGACAGAATAGCAAACCTTGGAAGAGAGATAGATGGTTCTAGATAAGCATAGAGGCAAGGAAAATTAGAAAACCTTTAACCCCATGCCCATGAAATAGTTGCTTATTAATTATTTAAGAGTTGAGGCAATACTCCACTAGGTTTCCCATAAAGCAGTCAATGGATTAGACTATTTTTGCCTACATGAGGGCACTAAAAAGGAAGGAGATGCTTGAGGGATTGTTGAGTATAGAAAGGAAACATTTTCTCTTGTGTTGTGTATGGCATGGAAGAGATATTTTCCCTTATACTCAAATATCAGTCACAGACCCACTCTATATATTGTCTCATCTCGTCCTCATTTCATTTTAATTTTCTGATTGGTCGAATTTTAAAGGAAACAACTATTAAAAGACATTATACTAGGGCTAGAGTACATGATGGACAACGGTGACCTGTGAATGGGGCCAACATTGAATTTTTTTCAAAATTTTTCTGTATGACATCATACATCCTTGAGTCTTGAAACCCTCCCATACTATCAAGGCATGTGTCTAGTCTAACCATGTCAAATTTTGATGCATACAGACACATATTGAATAAATTTAAACGTTGGCCCCATTCACTGCTCACTATGCGGGGTCAGTGCATGACATTTTTGGTGGTTGAATTGGATGTTCCATGACATTTCAAGAGAGTTCCAACAAAGATTCTACAGATGGAAACAACGACATTTAACAATGAGATGCCCATTATGAACGTTGTTGCAAACATGGACGATCTCAAAGATTATGTGGTCGGGACATCATACATCCTTGAGTCTTGAAACCCTCCCATATCCTCAAGGCATGTGTCTACTCTAACCATGTCAAATTTCGATGCATACATGAACATATTGAAGAAATTTCAACGTTGGCCCCATTCACTAGTGCTCACTATGCGGGGTCGGTGCATGACATTTTTGGTGGTTGAATTGGAAGTTCCATGACATTTCAAGAGAGTTCCAACAAAGATTCTATGGATGGACACAATGACATTTGACAAATATGAGATGCCCCATTATGAACGTTTTTGCAAACATGGAAGATCTCAAATATTATGTGGCCGAGACATCAAACATCCTTGAGTCTTGAAACCCTCCCATACTGTTAAGGCATGTGTCTAGTCTAACCATGTCAAATTTCAATGCATACAGACAC
Source organism: Picea engelmannii (assembly GCA_009831015.1). Lineage (NCBI taxonomy): Eukaryota > Viridiplantae > Streptophyta > Pinopsida > Pinales > Pinaceae > Picea > Picea engelmannii. Next base: position 4,464,807 of record ML776854.1, on the reverse strand, counting down.
ATATTAAAGAAATTTCAACGTTGGCCCCATTCACTGCTCACTATGCGGGGCCGGTGCATGACATTTTTGGTGGTTAAATTGGAAGTTCAATGACATTTCAAGAGAGTTCCAACAAAGATTCTACATATGGAAACAACGACATTTGACAATGAGACACCTATTATGAACGTTGTTGCAAAAATGGACGATCTCAAAGATTATGTGGTCGGGACATCAGATATCCTTGAGTCTTGAAACCCTCCCATGCCGTTAAGGTATGTGTCTAGTCTAACCATGTCTAATTTCGACGCATACATGCATAGTTTGAAGAAATTTCAACGTTGGCCCCATTCACTGCTCACTATGCGGGGTCGATGCAAGTGTGAGCCCTAATAAGAAAATGGTTGGAGGACTTGACACCCCCAAATATCTTCAAAATGCTTCCATTTTAGGTGTTTATATTGATGAGAGTATAAACTATGAATAAATCACTCACCTAGTTAAATTGTAACCATTAAACCCCCAAATCAAAGATATCGAGGTGAATTTCGAGCTATATATTTATGAAGCATTTTATAACTCTATATGAACTCGACACTCTATTGCAAAGAGTCGCATAAATCTAGGCGAATTTGGCATTTCATTGCAATAAATCCAAGAAATTGTTGCAAATTTCAAGTTAAACGTGAAATATTAATGACAAAACAAAAATTCACAACATTATATTTTATTTTTCATTGGGATAATGACTTATCTAATATACATATTTTTCGGCTAAACCATTTAAAACATTATAAAGATAAATATTCATCCTTTCAACATTTGAGTATGCATTATTTCTCCCATGAGAAAAATTTCACCCCTAAATTTTTTACTGATAAAGAGGGAGATTTTGTCGCCTTAACATTTATTTTGTTTGTAGAGTAGATTTGTACATTTTTAAAAGTAGCAAATATAAATGTGTATACATCTAGTGAATTGCTACTTGTGTGAGAAAACCGTATAGCTAATGATCTAATGTGTAGTTGGTATAAAGGTCATGAAAATGATTAGCTATGTTGTAGATTTCCCTCATATGAAGAGGAATTGGAAGGGATAATTCCTTAAGTCTTCTCTTGATTTTATGTTTATAACTCTTTGGGTTGTATTGTAGATAACTAAGGCATAGGAATGATGGAAAATGCAAGAGAATAAACTAGTTGGAATGCATATGTACTAGTGGGCACATTGAGAGTTAATATCTAGTAGAGTGCATATAGATATGCTTGAGCATATATGGTATTTGTAACAACCTTAATTAATCCTTTAATAAATATTAGTTTAATAAACTATTAAAATAGATTTTATTTTTATTTTTATGAAGACTTAGTTTATAATATAATGGTTATTGGTAGATGGGCCAATTTATGGGAGGGATAAGATGGTTGAGTGATTAATGAAGGGAAGGTAGTGGATAATGAAGGGGAAGTAATATAAGGCAAGGGAGAGCACTCGGGAAGGGGATCTTTTGTTTTTGGTAATATCTTCATATTAGGAGAAAGTGAGAAAAAATGGGAGGAGAAAAGGAGAAGGGAGGAGGCAGTTTGGGACTATGTTTATGTTCTGTATCTATTTTGGGCTTACAACTAACTTGAGGACTCTCACAGGGGGCACGTGTTGCTGGGAATTTTGGGCTCGGGGGTCAGGAAACCGTAAGGAATCCTGGGGCTAGGGAGCCGGATAGGCTGTTCCTAGTTGGCTGGGAGGTTAATCAGTTTGGGCAGAGCTTCAGTTGGGTAGAGCTTCAGAACAACATCAGTTTGAGTTAGATACGTTTTATTATCATCATTATTATGTTGTTGTTCATTATTGTTATATTGTTCATTATTATTATGTTGAACATGTTGTTCATTATCATGCTGCTCATTTTAATTCTGTTGAACATTGTTATTATGTTGAATTGTTATTCTGCTGAATAGTGAATTGTTATTATGTTGAATAGTGAATAAAGAATAAATTATGATAGCATTTCTATATCTAGATTTATGTTTTATAAGGCTCTGTATGGACATGCCTTACAATATTGCATCTTGATTAAAAGTGGTTTTTTGTTATAACATATGCAATGAGCATGGTGTGATGATTAAATGTGGTTGATGTGATTGCATAACTAGGAATGGTTGAGGACATGGTTGAAGATGTTGATGATGCAACTACCTATGATAGTCAACCTCATCAGAAAGAATAAGGACGGGAGGATGCTTTCCAATAGTTTGGATAAGGGATCATGTGATTTTACATAAGTCACTAGTGGATTAGGTAACATCAAATATGTTGATGGAAACCTTATAGGTATGAAATTGGTCATGCCAATGTTGCACGAGCACTGAAAATAAATTGGATAACAATTCCTTCAACCATGCTTTGGTATTATAAGTTGATATGTTTATGATGTTTGAATGCATTTATATGAATGATACCTAGGTGGGGTATGGTAAAGGTAAGAAATATTGGACATATAAAGAATGTTCAAAATCTATTAATGCGTTGATCATATGAATAATGTCATGTCATTTCGTGTTGGTTATGAGGTAATCACCAAGGAAAGTTAGGACTTATGATCATGTTGTGAAAGTGAATGGCATATAAGATAGCCACGTGTGAGGATATAGTGTTGTTGGATTTAAGAAGGATATAGTTATACACAAGTATCCAATGGTATTGTTGTAACAGAGTTTGAATTTTTCTCTAATTTGTGTCTTCATCCTAAATGTCTTTGAGAATCACATCCAGCTTATAAATTAACTAGGGATGCTCACCAAAGAACTTTATTACAAGCGCTTACATATCACAAAGGGGTGTTTTTGCTCTGGCTGCCACACCAAGCCATCAGGGTGTATTTTCTGCTAGTTTTGATAGCCAGGTAATAAGTTATCAATTTGTTCCTGAGAGTACTAAAACTGTTAAAAGTACTGATTGGAAACTTGGCTGATTGCGCTGGGAATCGTTGGTGTTATGGATGGGTGTTTTGTGCCAAATATTACCATTGGACCTCTGGTGGTTGCTGCATTTGCCACTGGATGTACATTTGATGATTGTTGAACCGGAACAACATGTACCAGATTTTATCAAGGCTGGTGCAGACATTGTTAGTGTACACTGTGAGCAAACTTCCACTATTCATTTGCACCGAACAGTAAATCGGATCAAGAGTCTTGGAGCGAAAGCTGGAGTAGTTTTGAACCCGGCCACTCCATTAAGTTGTATAGAATATACACTTGATGTGGTAGACTTGGTATTAATCATGTCAGTCAATCCCAGATTTGGTGGACAGAGCTTTATAGAAATTCAAGTCAAGAAAATCTCAGACCTACGGAGAATGTGTGCACAGAAGTGTTAAAAAGCGTGGATGTTATCGGTTTGGAAGACCTCTACTACGGAACAACAAAAATGGTCAGAATCTCAGGTTAGTATTATCTGCTGCTGTCAAGATGGAGTTTGCAAATTTTTAGGTTTTGAAAGATAGACGAGATGCGCGCAGTGAAAAAATACAGCATTTCCAGCGTCTATTCAACGGACGAGCTTGGTCATTAGTGATGTGATTGGTCAAATGATTTCTGCATTAAAACTAAAGTAAATCTACAGCGATTGAAGAAACAAAGAACCGAAGAAATGATAATACATAACACCAACACGTGCCGCATGCACGAAACACCACCAATCATGGGATTTCGGGGTTTCGATTATTGTTTTTCATACTATGCCTTGTTCTCCGAAAGTCTGAAAGCCGAGTTCTTGGTTCCGAGTTTTTGGTTCCACATATTGAAGAGTCTTTGTTTAAAGACCCTGGAGCTCCAAGCAGCCACGTATGTTTATTCTAAACAATTTTCAGCAGATAAGTCAATTAATAGGGCCTTGTTTCAACAGCAAGGTAATGCATATCCGGAAGTTATTATGTACATCGTTAAAAATGGTCTTTGATGCATTTCCATTAAATGCTGGAACTACACCACGGGATATTATATTACATACGAAGTTTGTGGCATTGATGAATTCCTGTAACATGAGGATCTACAAAAGTTGCCTCTGATCAAATCGAAAGCACCTTCAAAGAAGCTTCACTGTCATTATTGCCTCTTTCTGGAACTGCTTTATCAAGTTTTCTTTTTTCACTCTGGAGATCCACTCATTTGAAAGACAACTGGATCGATACAGATCTTATGTCCAAATTCGAGAGTCAATATGAAGAATCTGGAGAACCAACCATCGGTGTCATCACAAAAGTATTTTACCCGAGTGTAAAACAAAATCACTTCGCAAGAAGATAACCTGATTCTGTGTGTGAAGCCTGTGACTAATTGTATCAGAAAGTATGGGAGACTCACCATTACAAAGATGCGCCCTTGGGATACAAATATTGACATCAAACTTTACATTTCTGGGGTAAGCACAGAGCCAAGAGCTTGGAAACAAAAGGAATATTTCTGTATCACTTGCTATATATTATTTAATCATACGGTTTATAGTAGGGGGTTTCTCGTGGCTACTATTCACAATACAATCATCGGATCTCTGCTTTCTATTCACGTGGAGCATTTGCTGGAGGAAGATCTAATGCACCTATGGCTATAAACAGTTAGCTAGAAATTAGGATTTGAGTTGTATTTTTAATTTAGTTTTAATTAGTTAAAGACAGTTGAAATTAGTTAACTGTCAGTTATGATACGAGGTGGTTTCAACCTCCTTGAGAGAGGGAATTTATATAGATATGCATTCATTGTAAAGAGAGGGGAAAGCCGGGAGGAAGCTCGGAGGGCAGAGAGCTCCTGTGTGGAACGCAGAGTTATTTTGAGAACCAGAAATGGAATTATACACAGTGACGCGTTTTCTTGAAATTATGAGATTCATTACGGTCATTTCTTTCGCTATGTCCTCTTTTTGTCTTATTATCTATCTGCTCTTTTGTTGACTGAGTTAAATATGTTTGGAATTCATTTTAAATGCTCCTTACACGCAGTTGATAAAATTTTTGTTTTCATGATGACTGTTTAGAATTCACTCCAGATAAGTGCTCTGTATCTAGCCATCAGCCTTTAGTTTTTTCTTCCAAAGTCATAGTGAAAATTCCTCCTTGATTGATGTTTTCACTGTGATGGCCCTTTCCTTTTCTTTTTCTGCTACTAAGTCATGATTATTTATAGTTGAAAGAAAGACTTACTTTGCCTCATTTTCTGCAAGTAATGTGATCCCTGTTATGATCTTCTTTCTGTGGTTTTCACTTGACTCCATGCCCAATGGACTGTTTTCCTGGATCAACCCCCAAAATTGATTAAACATCTTTTCTAATAAGAAATCTGGCCTTTGTACTGTAATCATTGGATATTCCTGAGTAAAGATCCTTTGGCTGTTTAGAGAACTGTCTCTGAGTGTATTAGGTCAGAAGTGCACTCAAAATAAATTTTTAGGGTTTGGCTTGCTGCAACCCAAGTCAAGTTCTGAACAATAAATAACTTTTTCTTTTTAAAATGTGCTAAGGCTTGGCTCTATTACAGCCTAGAGTCAACTCTTGCGACAACAGGTATCCCCACTTGTATTATTGTTCTAGACTATAACCTTCTTGCCAACATTGAAGAGCATTGAAAAACATACTCATAGTGTTGAGTTTTGGATAAAAATGAAGGTGTCTAGATGGTTGAAAAAACATTGGGGAGGTGGTTAGACGATGTGTTTAGGCATCGACTAATCGAACCAACTCATAATGGTGGATTGCTTGACATGATAATGTTATATTCTATGTAATGTAAGGATGCATCACATGAAAAACAAATTAATTAATTAATAGTGATAATAATAATAAAAAATAATGACAATAATGTCAATAAAATTAGTGGGAGGAAGGTTGGTGGGAGGGAGGTACCTCGCAAAAGTCAGCAAAAACCAGTCTTGATTCCCCATACATCGTTTGTTCGGTGCTTAGGGCAGGTTCAGATAGAAAAACTCAAACTAACAGAGGCAGAGGAGCAAACCACCCAACAAGCACCACCCGCACCATTGGTCGTTGTTTTGATTTATCGTGTTTATCCCGAAGCAACACTGTGTATGATGGAGAATTTGAGTAGCCCCACTTGATTGTGAGTTAAAGAATAGCGACCAAACTTGGTAGTTGTGGAGTTGAGTCGTTAGCCATGGTTAAGAAACCACATAAGATTTCATGGGATGGATTCTTAACAAAAAGTGATGGGTATTTTTCATCTTTGCAAGTTGAATCTATTAGAAATGAAGAAGTAGATCATATGGAGGAGTCACTAAAGAAGTAGAAAATGATGGATAGAGCAAGCACTGACCATAAAAAATGACCATAGAGCAAGAGCTGACTGCATATAGGTGGGTGGCCACGTGCTGAACTGAAAACTGTCAAGAGGAGCCAGTTGGAATAGGTGGGTGGCCACCAATATCCACCTGGATCAGGTTGACCGACATATATACATTTATTATTGTGAATATAGAACCACTATACATGCGATAGAACTTAGTTAGAATCCAATGCTGAGATTTGATATGATGTTCAAGTCTTACCTCTTGTTCGCTCCAAAGTGTGCAAAGTCCTCCCGAAGCTCCTCTGACATCTTAGATAATGAGGTTACTTGACTTCCAAAGGTGCTTCTTCATTAGGAGGGGGCGCATGCCCTCTCCCATCGCTATCCATCATCCCAATAATTAGAGTTAGGGTTTGGTTAGGGTTTCAAAGTAGAGAACAGATTTTGCCCTATTTGATCGCTTATTAAACTTAGATAGTTGTTATGTTTCAAGAGAAAAGAAGTTCCTTGTGGAAAGGACATGCCTTGAATTTGTTACTTGCACGTTACTTGGATTATTGGGCATTGTGAAATGTAGTCCTGTGGATGTTGAATCTTAAAGGTCATGAATTTTATAGCTGCAAATACTCATCGAATTACATTCTCCAAGGTTTTCATACTAAATGGAGTTTATTCTCCACGAGGATTCTCCTTAAAAATATGTATATTGTGCGATGAATGATTATGAAATTGATTATATTTGTCTTATTATGTTGGATGCTTGATAAAAGAAGAAATCCAAGCCATAATATTAATTAGACACTATTGTTTTTTTTTAATGAAATGCATTGAGTGATTTCGACTTGCATATTAGAAAACATGTCAAGACCATTTAGAATCTCTCCAACATTTAAATACAGTGCATAGGTAATAGAGATAAAAGAGAAGTTCATGTAAGCAACACAAGTGGAGAGGAACAACACAAAATCCATGATTGGAGCATCCAAAACCTCTCCAAAATCCAATTGCAATGCAATGGATAGGTTAGAGGGAGAAAAGAGGATCACATAAGTGGGAGTTGAACTACGCATTATCGAGATGAGAGGAAACACTATGGTAAAAAATAAAAAAGGAAAGAACATCCTTTCATTCTACGAAAATGACAAACTCTTATGAGTTAACCCATCACACTTCCTCTTATTAACCCATAACACTTCTTCCACAAGAGGAAGGTACAATAGAAAAAGAGAAGCACAAAAGAAAGAAATTCAAACACTAAGGCTATTATCTTCAATCGTGCATCTATGACTATCCAAGAGGCTAAAGCTTGGATTTTGAGAACGAGGAAGTACTTCATGTTTAAATAGAATGTATAACCTTGTTGCCTTGTATGTTTAGAGTTTCATATGTAGTTTATGCAATTTTCGTTTTTCCTCGAACATATTTTCAAGTCTTTGGATAAATTTATTTGCCTTCTTTAACCCTCACCCTGAGAAACAAGGTTTGCCTCAAATTTTATACATTTAAAGGTTTTTAGAAAAACTGTGTTAATTTAAGGAGGTGTAAGATTTTTAATTAGGTTGTTCCCCAATCATTGGATTAAGTGCCAAAGATTAGACCACAAGGTTGAAGGTTGTTTGTTTATGACTAAACCCAAATCCAATCCACATTAGTTCACAATCAACCAACCTTCTCAAGCTTATTAT
>ML776854.1:4425596-4446273 GCA_009831015.1 Picea engelmannii | reverse complement strand
TTTTTTTGCCCCTTGTTCTGACCGAGTATTGGGATATTGAATTTTACATGGTTTGGCATTTTCAAATGTCTTGGCATGAGAGATTATGAGCTTTATATCTGGAGTCCAAATCTGTTATGGTTGTTTCAAATTGCTACAATTTGAATTCTACGAATTTGCTCTTGTACTCAATGTATATATATAAAACAATTGCATTCTATGTGTGAAGTTGTTGTGCTAGCCAAAGGATACAAAGCAATACCTGCAATGACTTCAAGTTGTATTATTGATGATATAATTTTCTGCTAAATGTCAAACAAATTGTCAGAGGTTTTAGTGAAGGCTCTGGAATTTATGTTGCTCAACTATCTCATTGGTATATAGGATCTTTTATTGGATGGCACTTGTTTCGACGTACCCAAGAAAGTACAGTATTATTTTGATCCTATCTAAAAACAAAGACTTACTCTCAAGTATATTTTTGTAGTGTTATTACACATGAATGCACTTGAGCTATTGGACTTTAGCTCAACAATTGTGAGTTCGTGTGATAACACACCCGAGACATATCCTAGTGATCCTAAACCTCATTAGACAAGACCCCATTTACCATTGGAAGTTAGACCTCCTCCTCAACCAACCTTGCCTAAGACTGATGATATAGATTTAAATATTGATATGGATAGTATCTTAGCAAAGGTTAATGTACCTGTCCCTCTCAGTATTGATATTGTATTGTTTTTTTAAATACCTACAACACAGTCGCTATTGCAACATCTTGGAGTGTCGCTCCCATAGCAACCACGTCGAAGATGATACCTCTTAATGTCGCTCTTGCCACATTCTAAACATCTCTATTGCCACGTTCAAGACGTCGGTATTTCCACGTTCAAGACATCTCTCTTGCCACGTTCAATATGTCGGTCTTTCCACGTTCAAGACGTCTCTCTTTCCACGTTCTAGACATCGGACTTGCCACGTTCAAGACATCTCTCTTGCCACGTTCCAGACGTCTCTCTTTCCACGTTCAGGACATCTCTCTTGCCACGTTCAATATGTCGGTCTTGCCACATTCAAGACGTCTCTCTTGCCACGTTTCAGATGTCTCTCTTGCCATGTTCAGGATGTCTCTCTTGCCACGTTCAAGATGTCGGTCTTGCCACATTCAAGATGTCGGTCTTGCCACCTCCAAGACATCCCAATAGCGACGAAATCTATGTCGTCGGAAAAGAGACGTCATGTGAAATGACGTTTGAGGGGGTTCGTTGTTTGTCGTTCTCCTGACAATATAAAGTGACAATTGCGTCGAACGCGCCGTCAAAATTTGACCCAAATGTACTAGTGCATGGACCCTCCGCACTAGAGAAAATTATGAGAAAATCTTAGGAACCATATAGGGAAGTACACTGTGGGATATAAGTCACAATGTTAGTCACTGTGAGATGCTTATTGCTGGTGGATTATGTATTCTCAAAAATCACGTCTCAGTATTACACATATTCAACAAACATTCTTGGAAAGATTTTAGGGGGTGCATAATTTTTTCCTTTCTAATGCCTCTTAGGTTAGCCCCAACTACTGCAACCATGCCTAAATGATCATAGTATTATGTTAGATGCAACAACCCCCCTGATTCTCTTGCTTAAGATAATGAATTGATAAACCTTTCCCTTCAACACCAATGTGAATCCTTAATTACCTATTAATTATTTGTCCCAAACATCTAGAGCATAATAAAGATCCTGAAAGATTTTTTGTGAGCTAGCTGATATGTTCATCTCAGGTAAAACAAATTTTGTCTCTCACCACCCTCGTTTAGACTTGGTTAAAGAAAAATCGTATTCGCGTCAAATTTGTGCCATGGTAAGAAATTTCTAACTAGCAGCTTCATGGTAAGAAATTATGAAATTACATTTAACATAGCATCATCAAATTATTTCACATGAAATAAAACACTATCAGGAACATAAACAACAAATTTTAACATATTGCTTTGATATAGTTAGGAATGGTTGTTGTAAAAATAGTTACTAATGGTTGTTGTAAAAATAATAATAAAAGTTATGGATTGCAAAATTTGAAATAATTATGGTTATTAATATAATAAAATAATAAATATTACTGAATTATTTTGGATTTTATTTTTTAAATAAAAACTATAGCTTGTGAGAGGTGGGTCGTACCCATGTTTATTCTTATTATCAAGATTCAAGAAGACATTAAAAACACATGTGGGAAGGTATTTAAATGTGGATTCTCAAAAACGAAATATAATGAGAAAATAAGTGTGCAATAAGTTGTTGTCTAGCTTCAACCAAAAGAAGAAAATTTCGATTAATGAGTCTTACCTCTCTGGATATTTCCATGCAGGTTTTGAATCCTCTCAAATTTTACTTTTCAACCTATAGGATGTGATACAATCTAATTTCCAAAGAATCCATGTGATTTGTAAGTTGGATTCAACTTTAACTTTTCAACATGCACGATGTGATACAATCTAATTTCCAAAGAATCCATGTGATTTGTAATTTGTGAGCATTCTGTTGCGCTACAGAGCCTTTGCTATAATATTTGCAACTTATGCAATGTGCTATACATGCAACTTGGAAGTTGCAACGTTCGTATGCTATAGAATTTATAACATGTAGTATGAATGAACTTTGCTATAGAATTTATAACTTGTTTTATGTATTCTTTACAAAAAAATCAACATTCAAATTTAGGAAATTGTATATATACCGTCAAATTGACGATTTTAAAAATTAAGTGAACCATGATTAAAAATGGAAAAAACTGGTAAATACCACTGGAGAGTCATCTTGCACTATATGATAATGCAATGACTATAATGATAGTGGACCATTATTCATATTATGATAATTTATCTCTTTGTCAAACAATCATATAATGTTATTATAATTTTTGCACTATATGATAATGCAATGGCTATAGATAGTGAACCATTATTCATATTATGATAATTTATCTCTTTGTTAAACGAACATATAATGTTATTATAATTTTATGGTTATTATTCCCTACTAAAATTATGGTTATTAGTCCCTACCAATCGTTATTAGTCCCTACGAATTATTCTTATGGTTATTATAATTTTATGGTTATTAGTCCCAGTATTGAAAAATACCAATCGTGGAAACTGCAACTTTCTTAATTGTTTGCACAATGGGAGGCCTTTGGATGGTCCTCACAACCTTAAATTTTTACCTGACAGGCCTCACAGCCTAAAATGTTTTCTTAACAATTATGTTACAATACATTTTCCTCCAAATTTTTTGATACAATACTCTGTGCAGTGAATTTGGCCAATGTTGTTCTTCACCGACATTCCTGGTTGGTTGGTTGGTGCTTTATCCTTGGTTCGATGGATGCTTCTTATTGTTTCTTGATTCAAATTTGCAGAGTTAAGGTCTTGTAGCTACAGTTGGGCCTTTTGGTGCGTGTTCACTAGTTTTTTATTTGCTGCTTGCTCTTGTTTGCTTCAAATTTGCAAGGTTGGGGTCCTGCATATGCAGTTGGACATGTTGTTGTAGTTTTTAGGCTAGGGGATGCGCTTCTTTCCTTCTCCATTCACCGGTGGGTCTTGGTGCTGCATTTTCATTTCTGCATTACTTAACAAGCCTGTTGCAATACATTTTTGTCCCTTTTTTTTTCTTCTGCAATGTTGTCTGCAGTGAATATGGGAAATATTGTTCTTTTGTGGTGTCACTAGTTCATTGGTTGTTGCTTGCTCGTTGCTTGTTGACTGGTTTATTGTTTTCCTATTGTTGTTGATGTTTTTACATTTTGCATGCTTGGGATTCTACAAGTGTGATTGGAACTGCTCTTCTGTCGTTCCCCATTGACGGGTAGGTTTCGTTGCTAGGTTTACATTTGTGTTCGTTCTTTGCTATTTGATATTTCCAATTTGCAAGTGAAAATTTTAAATGTTGGAGATGCATGAGTCAAAATCCTCTTCTAGAACATGTTCGTATGTGAAGAGAAAGTTTGATTTCCTTTTTTATATGTCACTGGGTGTTATGGAGGTGTTCCAATTGCGGATGAAGAATGGAAACCTTGCAAAATTGTAGCTTCCTTAAATGTTTTCACAGTGGGAGGCCTTTGCACGGTCCTCACAGTATTGTATGTTTACCTGCTAGGCCTCACAACCTAAAATGTTTGCTTAACAGACATGTTACAATATATTCCTCCGATTTTTTTATACAATCTTGTCTGCAATAAATTTGGACAATATTGTTCTTCACCAACATTCCTGGTTGACTATTTGATGCTTTTGTGTTGGTTCACTCAATTCTCCTTATTTTTGTTTGATTCAACTTTGCAGAGTTGAGGTCCTGCAGCTGCAATTAAGTCTCTTCATACTTGTTCACTGGTTCTATTACAAACACATATCCACTTGGAAAATGCAAATTGGAACATGGTTTTAAAGTTGGGCGACCAAAAAATACTATTAAGATAAAGTAATATGAAAATTTTTGCAGTAGATATAAACAACATCTCTTTTGACTTGAACCGGATTTTGTCAAGCTCCAACTATATTTCATAGCTGAGAATGCTTTTCCCATAGTTAACGTGTTTCTATGGATTCATAGTTATTAGACTAAGTGTTGTTGTGTGAGGGATAAAGTTCTTTTCTCCCTTTCTTTTTCCTCTTCTAAACTTACCTATTTTTCCCTATTTCTCTTCCCCTCTATTATGTGTTTCTGGTTCTATACTTGGTCACGTTTCTGTGCTCACGGGGTCCTAGTGTCGGGGGTTCACATTTTTATGCTCATGTCCCTCTTTAATACTGTTCATATATTACAGGTTTTCATATTTGGGAATATGCTTGCATATGGAAATGCTAACTCATGTTATTAGTGACTATTCAACACACATATTAAAAAAGATTGGTCCTGTTTCTGTGCTCGTCGGTATTCAGAGTGGAGAACTGACAAATCCTCATCTGCATCTATATATTCACATCACAAGTCTGACCAACCAACGTCCATTTTCATACTTCGTCAATTTTATGAACACGGGTTCGCGGATAGGCGATATCGAACTCTGGTGCCCCATGTTCGGGGTATACATACTGCACCCAAAACTTTGGTGATCTACAATTCAACCCCAGAATCCTTGAACTCACAAGCCTGAATCTATCTACGATGACTTCGTCTATCCGACCTGCCTTTTCATACTTAGTCGAGTCTTCAAAGTTTCGCAGGTTCACGCACTCCTAGGTTTAGAAAATTTTGAAAGCATTTTTCTCTCCCCTCCATCCTCGCCACCTTTCGCCCTTCCCAATGCACATTAATTATTCTTTTACTAGTGACAACCAACCAGACATGTTCAAAAATATTGGATTTAATAAGAGGAAATCTCGAGGACATATCCCATTAAAACGCATTAACAGGAGAATATTATGGGATCTGATGATTTTTTTTGCGTCCATCTTGAATTGGCAAAAAGTGTTGGTTATTTTTGTTTTTTAAAGGCATCATCATAGTAACAGTGCAATATTGTACTACCATGATGCCATCCACAAACGTGTCATCCACAAAGGTATTAACGTCATGCCCCTCTTTAATATTGTGCATATATTACAGGTTGTCATATTTGAGAATCTACTTGCATATTCGAAAATATTGGCATTAATAAGTGATAATATCAAGGGAATCTGCCATTAAATTGAATTAAACCAAGATTTACGGAAGATTATGCTATCATCCTCCAACATTCATTTTAAATACTTATTCCCATTTCTCTCTATCATCGAAGACTTTGGATTTAAGGTTTATTCGTTGTAATTTTCTTGGTCATCGACATGTGAGACAACTTAGAGATTCCATTCAAGCCCCATTGAAATATGAGGGAATAGTTTTATGTAACATCATATTTGAGAGAAAAAAACTATGTTGGCCAACAAAAACTCAGACACAAAAAAATTTCAAGTATCTTATGATTGGTATTCTCCTTGTATTCGATGCTTTGGTTGGTTGAAAGGCCTGCCTGAAGATTTGTATGTTGAACTTCTTTGTTTTGTTACTGGAAATTGGAAGGGACTTTCAGGTCACTTACAAAATTATCTTTCGTTGAAGTATATAGCTTCTTCCAACAACACAGATTTGGAAAATGTATCAAATCTTGAAGATCACAAAAGAATTTATCTTTCGTTAGAGGAATCTCACATATCGTGGCTTGAAAAATGGTCTAGAATATTCAGAAATGACACCAAATATTACTCCATTCGCGAATATAATCAAAAGGAAATTATAAATTTGGATCGTCACGAATGTGAGAAACTGTATGGGTGGTTGAATCAACATCCTAAAATTACAAAAGTTTCTATTTCAAACTTTGTTGAGTGACTTCTGGGTGTGGTAACAGACTTGATAGAAAGTAAGATTCTTTATCAAAGTTTGTTCATTGTCCTCTAGATGTAGCAACAAACTCCACATACAATCAACTTTCTATCGCTACTGCACATTTTTTTCACTATTCCTATGCATATGATTGCATCTGGGTCAAACAACTTGTTGCTCTTTGCAAGAATATTTTCCTCGTACTTGAAGGTGGGTATATAACTAGGGACCGAGGCTCTCAAAAGTTTTTGATTCCTGCATCGACATGTAACTGGGAAAAGTTAATGGGAAGGAATTTTGGATTATGGAATTTGAAAGACTTTCTGAAGATTACTTTATACTACCACCTTTTGCAAGAAGTTTAACGTGTTTGGGTAATGATTTGGTTTCTGAAAATCACATTTTAGTACCACCTTCATGTAATCATTTTGTTTCATTCTTTAGAAGAGACCTTGATGTAGTAGGATATTCCAGAGTTGTTTCCACCCAATATCAATCTTCCTGTTGTTTCCCTTGCTTTGAATGACAATAATGTATTTCTTATGTTGTAGTGGATCCAATATTTGAAAAAAAATAAAGGAATTGCTCGATGCTTGGAGTATTGCCTTGTCTAGATCAAATAAATAGCCATAGCCTCACTGCAAGTGCCTCTCAGGTTGTTCATCAGGATCATGGATAGATAAGGACATAGTGCCTTCCTGGTCATAGAGTGATTCCATCACCAACTTGCATTTGCACAAGTGATTTTATTGCTACCTTTTTTCTTTGTCCTAGTGGTGGATCCTTCTATCCCAACCAACATGATGGAAATAAAATAGCTCTAGGGAATTTGATCACTTCTGGCAATCAGATTTGACTATATATTAATTTCAGTTAACTTAAAATGATTTATGTGTGCAACCTAATGTTAGACATATAAAATACAATTTCCTATTTCTTAAAATATAAAACAATGTATTTTTTTAACACACGGTTATTTGAAAAGTTTCAGGCGTTGTTTGGGATTCACGTCCTCCATGGATGTTAATTAATCAGACAATTAATATTGCTTGTGCCAATGTAATCGAGCCATAGTCCACTATGGAAATTTCATTAACATTGTAATGTCAGATAATAGATGTCTGACATGTACCTAATGTCAAGGTCATTATCACATAGGACACCCAACCTCCAAATATTTCTGGACTCGGAGCAACATTGTAATTGTCGTGAAAAATAAACACTAAAGTCGATTCTCTTTGCAGGTCTGACAATCCTACAGTCTAATTTCTTTGACAATGACAACCCTTCTTGTTCACCGCATTACCGTACTGCAGTCAATATCATTGTTCCCATTACCGCCACCAGTGTCGATGTTCGAAGCCGAAGCTATCTGGAGCCTGGAGTCACCACCAGTGTGGATGTCTGAAGTTGAAACTACCTGGAGCTTGGGATCACGACTTATTACACTTGAAATTAGTATTAGTAGTGATCAAAATTTGATTGTATGTTGAGTTTGTTACGACATCCAAAGGTTTCTTGACAATCTTTGACATAGAAGTTGGATGCCTGTCAAGTTTGTTACAACTTTGTCATAAAAATGTTCTGTAATTTTAGAATGTTGATTCAAACGTGCATACAATTTCTCACGTTCGTGAGGATCCAAATTTATAATTTCCTTCTGAGTATATTCGGGCATGGCATAATATTTGGCATCACTTCAGAATATTCCAGACCATTTTGTGAGCCGCGATGTCTTCCACCCCTATGACGAAAGATATATTCTGATGTGATTTGCAGCATTTGATACACTTGCCAAATATGTGTTGCTAGAAGAAGCTATGTACTTCAGCAGAGGATAATTTTGTAGCTGACTTAGACGTCCCTTCCAATTTACAACAATAAAACAAAGAAATTCAACATACAAATCTTCAGGCAGGCCTTTCAACCAAACAGATGATTGAATACAAGGAGAATAACAGTCACAACATACATAAATCTTGTTTGTCTCAGATTTTGTTGTGTAATAAGATTTTTCCCCCAAAGATGACGTCACTCAAAACTACTCCCTCGTCTTTGAATTGGGCATGAACTGCATCTCTAAGTTGTCTCATATGTTAATGACCAGGAACATTACAAGGAAGGCACCTTAAACGCCAAGTTTTCGACGATAGAGAGAAATTAACACTTAGAAAAGTATGGAATGTTGAGTAAACATCTAATGCATGATGGCCATATCTAGAAGAGACAAGCTATTCAAAAAGCTGGGATAGATCTAGCTGGCAACACCAATGAAGTCCAAAACCTGAAATTAATATTCAACTCGTTTTTTTTTACAAAGAAAGCATTTGATGATCAAGTTGAAATCTATAAAAGACTGTCTACAAGATTGATTATTGTACATATTTTATTTTTTTGTCCGCGATAGCCTTAATCGAAGTCATTATGGAAAACACATTTAAATTTCAGAGAATTTCTGTTGAACTATCTCAAGACAACTATTTTGGGAAATAATCTCAGTTGTATTTTGTAACCCATTTTATCTGAATATAGAATATTTGAGGTTTTTGTATGGTGTTTTCCAATGTTTAATATTGTTTTTTATTTTATTTTGTACTTTCTTTTTTTGTGTGTGGTTAAACATGCACGAAAAGCTTTTCTTTTTACTGCCCAACACTTTGATTTAAATAAAGGCTACTCTACTCGCTCCTTACATTTTACATGGAAGAATAATTTGTGATAATCCATACTTATGTGGCCCCCGCCCTACACTTAAAAAAGAAATGGGAGGACCCGTCCTGCTTTCATTCTTTAGGGTCCCGTAAATAGAATGAATTAATGAATCTATTTCAACAAGGCAACTTAGGTGTTGATTTCATGTTCCTGTTCAATATTCTGCATATATTACAACTTCTTCTATTTGATAATATCCGTGCATATAAAAAATGATGTGTCTCATATATATATATATATATATGGGTTTCAACGAAATTTGTGAACTGAAAAACACCCTGCAAATTAGAAGATGCTTTACATTTGGACCAGGAACAATCTATTAATAGATATTAATATGAATACTATTGGAATAAATATAAACACTCTCTTTAAATTTTTCTCGTTTTCTTTCCCTTTATTATCCCTTTGTGGTTCTATATTTAGTCGCATTTCTATGATCACGGCTTCTCAGGTTCGCAGATTGGCAGATGCTCATATTTATCCATATCTTCACACCATGAGCTTGACCGGCTGTGGTCCCTTTCAATACTTAGCCAATTATCTGGCCAGTGGGTCCCTGGTTTGCGATATCCAACACTTATGCCCCCTGTTCTGTCATATACATGTTGCATCCAAAAACTTATGTGATCTGCAATTTATTCTTTTACTAGTGATAACTCACCAGGGGTTCGAAAAGATTGGCATTAATAAATGAACAATAGACATTGTTCTGTAAGATACTTATCCCTTTTTCCCTTTTCTTTTTCCCGTCTATTATCCCTTTCTAATTATATACTTAGTCTCCTTTCTATGATTGCGGGTTCTGAGGTTGGCGGGATGACAGATCTTCATATCCATCTATATCCTCACATGACGAGTCCGACCGACCATTGTTCCTTTCCATACTTAGCCAATTTTATGGCCGCGGTTGTTGAGGTTGGCGCTTTCGAATTCTGTTGCTTCTTGTTCTGTGATATACATATTGCACTAAAAAATTATGTGATCTACAATTCCACCGCAGACTCCTCAAACTCACAAGCTTCACTCTACCAGGGTTCACAAAAGTTTCAAAGCATCTGTTGCTACCTTCCATCCCCACTAACTTCGCGATCTTCCCAATGCACATTAATTATGGTTTTACTAGTGACAATTGAACACACTGGTATGAAACAATTGGCATTAACAAGAAAAAAAACTCGAGGACATCTCCCATTAACACACATTAAACCACCCATTAAACCACCATTTACAGTAATCAAAACGACCATCGTTCCTTTTTATACTTAGCCAAATTTTTCCACCTGTTTCATGATATACATATTGCACCCAAATAAATTCCTTGATATACAATTCCACTCTAGGCTACTCCAAATCGCAAGCTTCACTTTACTCGGGTTCATAAAAAGTTTCAAACAATTTATGGCTCCCTTCCATTCCCGACACAATCAGGCCCTTCCCAATGCACATTGATTATTCCAGCCTCTAATTTAACTTCCATTGTTCCATGACCTACAAACAACACCCATACCTCCACGATATACAAATTGACTGCTAGAATCCCACATCGTCCCCTCTTCCTTGTTACACATTATGCATTCAAATGTTCTAAGCGATACAATTTGACCATCGGGGCCTCACATCTTCTGGGGAAAACCTTTCACCCTATTTTGGATCCTCGGGTTGGCGGTTTCATGAAATATTCAATTCCTAGTCACTGTTTCCTGTGTCGGCCATCTTCGTACTTCTTTCCAAATATGAAACAACAAATTTTTAATTCTAATACTTCATCATGAAACAACCAAGTCTAGGCTACCATTTCCCTATTCCATACTCATACACTTTTTTGATTGTGGGTTCCCAGACTGATGGGCTCACAATTGTGTTTTGAATATTCCATGACTTGCAAATAGTGCTCGGAGTTCTACAATATACAATTTGTTAGCTGGAATGCCCCATCATGAGCCTGACCATCCATTGTTCCTTTCAATACTTAGCCGCAAGTTGGCTGTATGTTCATGACGTGGTACATTTCCATGGTTGCACATGTCGCAACCACTGTGTATCGAGTCTGGTTTATTGTTTCCCTGTTCCATACTTAGACACTTTTTCGATTACGATTTCCTGGACTGGCGGACTGAGGATTTGGTTTCCAATGTTTTGCAACTAGCAAATAGTACCCAGAGTTCCACAATATACAATTTTTCCGCAGGAATGCACCAACATTCCCTCTTTCGTGTTACACATTTTGTGGTCAACACTTCCGAGAGATACAACTTGACCCTTGGGCCCTCACCTCTGCTGGTTGTATCTTGTAGCCATATTTTGAAGACCGACCAACCGCTTTTGATAATTAGCCATTCCTTAATTGTTGTTCCCTGTCCCCTCTACCTTCCTACTTCTTTCTGGATATGCAATTGGTAAGATTTAATGCTAACACTTCGTCATGCATGAACCTTAAACATGTCATTAATGAGCGAAAGGATTGAGGAGACCTCCCACACTTATACCATATACAAAATGGCCACCGGACTCGAGTCATCATCCCCTCTTTCGTGGTACACATTTTTCACTCAAGTTTCGAGACATACAATTTGACCCTCGGGAAGTCACGTCTCCTGGGGAACCATTGTCGCCCTAGTTTGAAGCCCATCCGACCGCTTTCCATACTTTCCCATTTCATGGAATCTCGTTCACAGATCCTTAGGTTGGCGGGTTCACGAAATCTCCAATTCTTAGTCACTATTTACTGTGCCCGCCACCTTCTCACTTCTTTCAAAGTATGTAATGATCGAGGTTTAATGCTAACAGTTCATCATGCAAAAATCATATAGACCGTCATTAAAAAACAAAATGCTCGACGAGAGAGTCACATTGACTATAGCCACAAAACTTGGCCAAAGACATGCAGAAAAGATCTTTCCAGGTAATGGGATATCTATTGCAAATTTTAATATATTAGCAAAAATGAGTCTGGACAGCTGTTTCCCTCTTCCATACTTAACCCACTTTTTCGGTTGCGGGTTCCTGGATAGGCGGGCTCATGAATGTGCTTCCATTGTTCCATGGTCTGCAAATAGTACCCAGAGTTTCGCGATATACAAATTTTCCTTTGGATTGTCCCATCATGCCCTCTTCTTTGTTATGCATTTTGCACTCAAAACGTTTTGAGACATACAATTTGACCCATGGGCCCTCACCTGTAACGGTTGTACCTTGTAACCCTGTTTTGAGGCCCGCTCGACCGCTTTTGATAATTAGACACTCCTTAATTTCTCTTTCTCGTCCCCACGACCTCCGTACTTCTTTCTTAATATGCAATTAGTAACCTTTCATGCTAACAACTCACCATGCAGGAACCGTCAACATTGTCATTAATGAGAAAAACGATCGAGGAGATGTCCCATTAATACGCTTTAAACCAAGATCTGCGGAGAGTTATATTATCCCTTTTGATTGTTCATCTCAAACATGGGTTGTCACGTTGGCCTCTTCACGAAATATCCAATCCTTAATTTCTCATTGTCATACCCACCATCTTCATACTTCTAGGTATGCAATTACTAGTCTTTAATGCTAACAATGCATTATGAAACATCCGTCGATATTGTCATTAATGAGCGAAAGGCTTGAGGGGATCTCCCATTCACATGCATTGTACCAAGATTTGCGCAGGGTTATATTATCACTTCCAACTCTTCATTTCAAACATCATTTGGAGAAAATGAATGTTCTCGTAAACTTATCATAGCAGCTCGACAACAGTTATGTGGAGATACAGTGAATATCTTCAGACATGGGGACGAGAACCTCTAGTGGTCCAGAGCATACTCTTACTATTCATCCTGTTCCACCCAGAACGAAGTGATTTGGACCTCTGGAATCGATCGTGTAGGCTGCGTCCATGAGGTTTTTGACTGTAAGGAGGTGGTCTTTTGGTGCACTGAAAAATATATTTCAAGCTAAAGAATTATTTCGCCGCATGACCATTCTCTTGTTTCTTTGTCACCTAAGGTTTTCCGCAAGATGTTAATATTGTCGGAGCCAACATTGACCTTTAGAGGACAAGACTGCAAACAGTTCCTAGAAAAACATGATAATGGGTTGGACCTCTTACCCGAGTTCCTCGAAGACCCAACAACAGTTCCTGAAGATATCACAAAGTTGCAGGTCAGTTCCTTTAGAAATCCATTTTGGGAAATTGCTTGGTTGTTTACAAGAATAACGGGACAATAATCCATGACAATCATTTCCTGCATAGTTCTTTATATTTTGTACTTCACAGTCACAGAACATTTCATTTTTTTATTGGGGGAAGCTAATTTCCATTGAAATTTGTTCCCAACTGTCACGATTCAAAGAAGAGAATAAATTTTATATGTCATCCTACTTGATTTTCGCAATAACGCATTACTGTCCCTTTCCAAAACTGTCTATGTCCAGGAAAATAAACTATGAATTTGATCCAGTAACATTCTGGTACCAAGCCTTGTGGAGGCACAAGGCCTCCCATTGTTTTTATGAGGTTTTCAATGACTTTGTCTCAGTTTTCAAATATTTATTGTCAGGAAAGGATGCTCCCTGGATGTCTGGCCACGAAACCAAGTATTTGGATAGGAAGGGGACACTTGAACGAAAGGAAAATTACAGTGTAATAATGATCTTTGGCTCCAAGGAAAGTCCTTCTTTTCTTCCATGTCACATCACAGACAATATGTTTGTTACAAAAATAGCAAGGAAATACAACTACTGGTTGCAATTTTTCCATGGTAAGAGAAAAAAACAGTTCATTCCTCTACCCTAGAAAGTAGGGGACATCGTGTTCAAAAATGTCAATAAGATTGACGAATTCATAGGCCATTTCAAGAACTTGAACTTAAAATATGCTAAAAGGATAAGGGGGTTCAACCCTAATGGGATTTTTTGAGAACATTTACTATCAATTTGCTTTAGCAGCTCTTTTATCCATAGAATCCTGACCAAATAAAGAGAGAGTGACGACAACACTCTTGCTTCTGACGATTGTGACGTAGAGACATTGCAAAGTGCAACTGAATTATACAGATAACAGGGAAAAGGCTCCGGTGAGAAGAATGACAGTCCCCGACCAGTACTCCCAACAGCAGGACATCACGGAGCATTGTTTCAACAACCCACCCTAGTAATAAAGCAACCCAAAATTCGTCAAATGAAGGACGAGATAAGAACCCTCCTCGCGGAAAAATTGATAGTTCTCACAAGCTTCCCGTGACAAAGAAGAGAAAAAACATTGTAGGGTAGGCGAAAGAGCCCGAAATTGAAAGTGAGGACATGCAACTTGAAACTTCTATGGATGTCGTGTTCCACAAAGTTGATCCATCCGCGAACGCAATGCACCATTGTTCCACAATGGAAATAGTTGAGACCGACATTTTTGGCGAAGATGAATCTTTCATATTCCAGAGCACTGTTTTTGACAGCCAATCTAAAAATTTAATTATTTAAAATAGAGATATAACAAATAAGGAAAGGGAAATCTCGTTAAGAGATTAATCTTAGGAAAATGCAGCCGTCTCAAATCTACCGATTTCACCGCGCAACCATTGACGCTCTTGATGATTCCATTTAAGGAATTGAAGCAGAGAATGCCAGAATGAACATCCGAATCAAGGAATTGGAGGAGGCTTTCATTCCTACCGCTGTGTTTGCTAGGCCTTTAGAAAAAAATGTGTCTCCCACCCCTGCAGCCAAGTGAAAAGGATCATCTAGCCTCCTCAATTCCTGTAGAGGCTATGTAGAGAAGAATATTAAGAAAATAATGCAACTAATTACTGAAGCCTGGGAAACATCACAAAATATAGATTCCTTTCGAACGAGGACAAATGATTTGCACGAACATTTGCAGATGAATTTAAAAAATGAAGAACGTTTCTATCTACAGATGGTGATTCCTTTTGCCAACCATGCCATTAATAGCTCGGATCTGAAAAGAAGACAAGAGGATCTCCCCTCCCCAAAGAGGATCAAACAATTAAAAGCATGTTGGAAAGAGAAAGTTAAGAACCTGCAGTTCATTGTCGAATCATGTGAACAAGCCATATCAGAGAAAGAAGAATTATTAAAAAATGTGACCCAAATAGACTTAGCCAGAAGTACCAACGAGGTTCAAGATCCAAACTTAATCCTCAAATCCTTGTCCTTAACCAAGAAAGCCTTTGATGAACAACTTGATATTTTAAAGGGGTTGTCTTTAGAAAATTTTTACGTCATCCTTGAATATGGTGAATATGACGTCGAGAACTAGCTGGTGAACTATTCGACACACAATGAAGAAATTGAACAACTCTGAATAGTATTTCTATGGATCTAAGGAAATTAGAAAACGAGCTTTTCGACATAGAAATCCAGGATGAAATCAATGTGAACCCCATGAGAAGCTACATTGAAGAATGGCTCCAAAGGAGAATGGAAAAGCTCAATGACGAAGGGCAACAACCAGTTGGCACGATTCTAGTGGTTGTCGACGAGAGCAACAAAAAGGCATCAACTTCATAGTAAGTCTATATTGATCACATCTTGCTTTCTTTATCAATCTAGTTATTCTACCTCTTTAAATAGAAATCTCTAAGCAAAGACTCATAACTTCCACATTCTTCTTTTAATGTCTTCCTCTCTACCGTCACACACTTCTTCTTTCTACAATCCTATTTCTTGTACTTATTTCTGTTATGGTATGCGGGAGCCCCAATCTCAGTCTATATGAAAAACGCACAACTATGCTCAAGGTCAAGAAATTGTGTTTATTATATTTGAATGTTTTTCTAGGTCTCATGTTTGAACTATACACACCCGAGGAAAAAAGTGTCTCTTTCGCATATTAACCATATATTAATATAATATTATGATTAATATTATGATTAACTAATTCTAGAGGTTCTTTGGGGGTCATGTACCAGCTCAATATCTTATGGCTCTCTTGTGACACATCCTTTGCATGGATACCACCTGTACTTCAAAGTGCTTCCCATCCAAGGTGTCTGTTTCAAACTTCTATTTCTCATTTCTTATTTTTTTAATGTCTTAATCATCAGAAGAATGATTAAAGGATTGGTTATATAATCATCACAAGAGGGCTCAAAGGATTGGTTATATATATAGTGGAGGCACATCAGTTTTTTTTTACTTTACACTGCAAAAGTATTTTTATTTATTTATGGTATTGTTAAATTTTTCCATGTGCGGTCCAACTTATTAATCATATCACGCCAACGCTTCGTAGCAAAATAACTCGTCCGTCCATGCATAGAGGACAGCTCTTTAAATTAAGTGTGAGGACATCCAATTTCGCACAGTTCATGAACTGTCGTCCATGAAAATTAAGTGTCACTCGTTCCTGAACTGTCTTCCAAGAAAATTAAGTGTTTGTAGCTGTAGCCGTCTTTCTACATTTTTTCTTCCATGGATATCAAGAAACGCGTATTGATTTCACATCATATATGGCAGACACCTTACTGACTTCCAAATGAAGAATGACATTTTTTCTTCCATGGATATCAACACTTCCATGGATATCAACAAACCCGTATTGATTTCACATCATGTATGACAGACACCTTACTGACTTCCAAATGAGGAATTTGATCATGATGTTATGACTTTTCACAGTGAAAGAATCTTGAATCGAATACATTCATACCCACTTACTTTTCATGGTGGAAGAATTATGAGCCGAATACACTCATACCTACCTGCTTTTGACGGGACGGAATGATAAGTGACACCAAGATATCCAAGTTTTGTGACAGGTGTGACCTCCATTCTCTACGTCTTGATAATTGAGATGGAAACACATGTCAACGCCTTCTTCCATCGTCATGGACTCTGCACACATTCACTTGGTTTTCAAAGTGGTTCATTATCTATTATTGATTATACTTTTATAATTCTATCTTCTCTCATTTGGATGTCCACGGTCCAGGCACTAGAAGGGCATCCATATCACAGCCTGGGCAACGGAAGAGCTTCGATTGATAAATGTGAATACATCGATTCTGGTAAATTCTGGTAAAATGAAGGAATAGGCATATTACTTCTATGCGCAGAGTTACCGAGAGCATCAATTGTACACTGATGCGATGTGCATCATTTCGCATCATTGGCCACTCTGGATGATTTTTGGTACGATAATTATGGACAAGGAATTTATCAGGAATTTTGGTACGTAAGTTTTCCTTGTTTATTTTTTCAAATTTACTTAATAAGATTAAGAAATTACTTCCCTTACCACTAATTACCACGTTCCAGTATTTAGCATAGATTAATTCTACAAATAGTGACCAAGTTTTTTGGATCTGAAGAGTTTGCTTTTGCCACGTTCCAGTAATTAACAGCTATTGATTTATGGATCTAAAGCGTTTGCTTAATGTTATCGAGCGTTTGCTTTATGGATATGAAGTGTTTGCTTAATATTATCTAGCGTTTTCTTTATGGATCTAAAGCGTTTGATTCCAAATATTTTCGCAGCAATCGAGCCATTCTTCCAGCATATCTATTTCAGTGTACATCTTGAAGGCGCACACTTTTTTATACAATGGAGAGGTTCAAATATTGTATGGTAAGTTTCTATGCATTTTAAAATGGTCGTACTATTCCAGCAGATATGAAAACCCTATAGTTAACATTTTTCTTGTGTCTTCAGGTATTATCAACCTCACGACCACCGAACCTATGAGTTGCCATAGTCGTATGCTTTTTGTTTTTACATTTTAATGTTTTAGCATATACTTGACGAGGGGGCGACGAAATTGCGGGCTGAGAAAATGACCGATTGAAAAAACAAACGGAGTTAACCTTAAGTTAAGATTGGAAGAATTAATTCACACAACACAAAACGTTTTCATTACTTAACAAACAAATGGAGGTTACATATATAGCATGCAGATCACTGACTCAAGTGGATCTGATTAGCGAAAAATAGTAAACCTAGAAACTCACTGTTACAACAGTGATGGTTGAAACTCATAGTTACAACAGTCATGGTTATCTCTTACTAAAGTAAGCTTTATTCTAACACCCTCCCTTAATGCTTACTTTACAAATTACAATACAACACAAAAGATTACAACACTAGAACTTTCATCTCTCTCTCTCATCTGGTCTTCCTCAGCACTGAAACTCACTCTGCAATCACACGGCTTCCGCTCTTTCTTCTCCCTCTTCTTCGAGCTTTCCATCGACACATTTAAAGTCAAAACGCTTCTGACCATGATTGTAGCATTTGTATACTGGACAATTTGACAACTCAGCTCATCGGGGCTTCCGTGATAAAATGTGCCAATTATTGATGCATTCTATTAACTTGCCTTCATCTGTCGGATTTTTGCTTTCGGCTATCCTTCAGTATATAGAAGAACAGTTTGGATACTGAATGTCTTCAACATTCCTTTACACAAGGTGACTTCCAATAACAACATTGTACTTGAAACTCGGGCTACCAGCTTGCATCAAGATACAAGTTCTTATTTTTACATAAACACTTATATAAAAACTTTAAACTCACCACACATACACAAAACATAACCTGTAACTGTTGATCTTGGAGCATCGAAGAACAACAAGATCCACCAGTGTATAACAGATTTGTACACATACTCAAACCAGTGATATGTTCTCTTGGCACCGAAGAACGTCGAGAACCACTAGCTTTAACATATGCTACTATGTTCAATGATTGGTTCTTCATCATTTGATTACAAATAAAATCACTCTCTCACACACATATAATATATCTAATATACATAAACAAAATTTAAACACACCACACATACATATATAAGTAGAAAAGCAGGGCAGTGACTGTTTATGGTGGTTCTTCCTTCATATCTATCCACACTGAGATACCAAACACTGAAATATTTTCGACGACCATTTGCTCTGAATGCGACAGCTCCTTAGTGAGGTAATCATACTTCATGGAGAAATCTATTGCACGCTTGATGCACTGTCCTTTGGAGTATAGTGCAATTTGAGAATGTGAACTAACTTCCACTTCACTTTCCTTCATCCTTAAATCTCTTACCCACTTTAATAAAATGATTTATAACTTCACTTATACACATGCATTTACTTTATCGGCATGAATTCACTTTAATATTCAAAATATCCCCCCTTTTTTTATTTAAAAGAAAACCTTATACCTCACTCTCAAACAATCCAACGCATGCAAATATTATTCAATGCTCCACATATGCATGCATGCAAATCGTGAATGACTCATAAAACTCACCCTTCCTCTTTCAAGGCTCCAACGGAAAACAAAATTTATGTTTTACATGCACTAAATCACTCCATAAAAAAAAAACTTACGATTTGCACCATATCACTCCATAAGAAAACTTTCTATTTGCA
Organism: Picea engelmannii; assembly: GCA_009831015.1. NCBI lineage: Eukaryota > Viridiplantae > Streptophyta > Pinopsida > Pinales > Pinaceae > Picea > Picea engelmannii. The sequence continues at coordinate 4,426,855 of ML776854.1, read as the reverse complement.
CCACACACCAATTCTCAACTAAATTCACGCATTAACTCATGCAAATCTCACGAGTCCACGCAGCACCAGATCTCCCTCACTCGCACACGGCCTGCAATGGTTCCTTCACCGGCAAACAGATACGATGGATCTCCTTTAAGGCAACTACCACGCAGAACAACGACAGGGGCTGTCTCGATGGGGAGAATCGTGCAGACAACGCATATCTCCTTCAACCAACAGCGATTTCTTCAACCGGTCCTTAACCGATCCCCCTCATCTCACCGCTAACAGCGTTTCAATAGCTCTCACTCAAATGTGCAGATCACGTCTGCTTTAATACCAAGTTAAGATTGGAAGAATTAATTCACACAACACAAAACGTTTTCATTACTTAACAAACAAATGGAGGTTACATATATAGCATGCAGATCACTGACTCAAATGGATCTGATTAGCTAAAAATAGTAAACCTAAAAACTCACTGTTACAACAGTGATGGTTGAAACTCATAGTTACAACAATCATGGTTATCGAGACTGTTGCAATTGAAAAACGGAAGCATGCACCGCTAGCTGTGGTTGGGAATATTCAAATTATCTAAGGGTTATAAGGAGGCATAATTTTTACTTCCCTTTGAAATCAAATGGATCAAGGCCGCAAGCCCCTCAGTCGAGCGTGCGTCCGAATTCGAACCCTATGGGTTTCCCTTTGAAACAAGAAGTCCTATCACGGACATCATATGTCTATTTTTCCATCTACGAAAAACACTCAAACCGACCTATGTGACCTATGTTTGCAAGTGCGGAAGTCCAGAGTTATTTCACAATGTGACGTCATGATATGTGAGGATTTTATTTGTTATGGAGTATTCTTCAATCTGATTGAGGCGCGACTGTGGATTAAAATCGTAGGCGAAATCGGCTCCCGTTGAAGTTAGCAAGGACATGTATGGAAATCTTTACGGTGAATTTTCATGTGAATGAACCGCATAAATCCTTGCATGATGTCGATGATATATCTAGCTTAAATCAAAGAGGAAGTTTTGAAGCCGAGATGGTGTCTTTGATGCTCCACCTTTCCCACTATGAAACAACTTTCCTATTATGCAAAACCCTTAATGAAAGCAAATATCAACTATATATGGTGTTTCAATAAACTATTTAGCGTGTTTCAACTATATATATATATAGCGTGTTTCAATCAAATATCAACTAGATAACGTTCGATCAACTATATAGCGTGTTTCAATCAACAATTTTATTATTAGATTAACATTG
>ML776854.1:4378205-4408956 GCA_009831015.1 Picea engelmannii | reverse complement strand
CTTCTCTCCCTCTCCCCCTCTCTCTCCCCCCTCTCTCTCTTTGACCCTCATTCTGCCTCACTCCCTCTCTCTCTCTCCATATTTCTCTTGACCTCTCTTGTGCTCTTTTTGTCTCTCTCCCTCCCTTCATGATGCAGACCCCCAACCCGCAGGTCGAGATCCACTCACAGGATCGTTCAAATCTCCCTTTCTGAGCTGAAGTGGCTCTTTTGGATCCATGTCGGAACCTTCAACTAATTGATCCACATGTCCTTTTGAGTTGAGCCTGCGTGGACAAACACTAAGCACCAACTCAATCCCTTTGGGCCAAAATAACGTCGTGCCCTTTTCTAAATTCGGGACTTCAGGGATCGCAACCTCACGATACCTGTCATCGAGTTCCCAACCTTCCAAATGCCGAAACTTGAAATGAAGAATCCCTGAAATGTCTCCACGTCCTCCTCTTGCATGGCCGTATCATGTTTCGTGATTTCAGGAATCCTGAAACAAAGGATTCCTGCCTCTCGTCTCCCTGAATGCCAAAATGTCGAAAATCAGATAGGTCAACCCAAAAGTTGACTTCCACACGGGTCGTGTCACTTTATCGGGGTTTTGGACTTCACGTCTTCATGAATGTTAACGCAAGACTCCCAACTCTCCAACTTACGAATCCCCGATCTCTGAAATGGTACTTCCAATGGGATCAATGGCTATAAGCCTCCCTTTGATCCAACGGTCAGCGTGATTTTGGACTTCCGGGAATCGGGAGTTTGAAACTCTCGACCCCAAGCCATGGTCCTCTTAGGTTCCCAAACCCTGAAATGATCTGATGACTCACGACAGGTCACGATCAACGGTCCACGTTGATTCCTGATACCAATTGACAAGTTCATCCTCCACTATCCACCTTGCAACTCCTCTGGACCTCACTGTCCTCGCGACTTCGGGAGTTCTCCTCGGAGAATTCCGACCACTCGATTTCTTCCTTGACAACTCCTGTGAAATGAACTAAAGTTCTTTCTTCTAAACCTTACTTCTGCTAGATGACTTCGACCTTCGTCTTCCCTTGAAAACTTCGAAGGTGTCAACCCTCCTGAGCTTCCTTCGGTACCTTCAAGTCTCGCAATAATTCCTTCACGCACTCCTTGTGACAATCTATTAAATACTTCTGGGTATTTGAACTCACGACTCTGTGTACTTCCTTTGCAACAACAATCCTTCAAGTCTTCTCTTGGTTTATAAGTTCTGAACTTTCAACCAGCCTGCACACACCTTGCATGGATTTTGTGCTCCACCTGCACTTCTGTGGGAATGAGAACAACGATAACTCTCCTGAGATTTCAGAGATAAACTCTGAACCTTGTCGACGCACTCCTTGCAGACGATTTCACTGCACTCCTTACAGGAACTTCTCTTACTCAGGAAGAGAAACAATTGAAGCTCATCCTCTCTCTCTCAAACTTCAAACATTAACATGAAATCATACATTCAAGACAACATAACAACAAATGCATAACAGAGAGTAAACATCCATAAGCATATCATTTAGCATGTACACACATAAAGCATCATAACACCATGAGTTTGAATCAAAGCTCTTTATATTAATTCAGAACTTCTGTACATGGGTTCTTCTCTTACAACTTCCTGCTACAGCTCTCTCTTCTATGCTCTATGCTTACAATTGATTGATTATTCCTACAATGATACCAGATGAGGGTGTCTATAGTCGATTTTCCCTCCTACTTCCTAAACTGTCTAATCTGCATTCAAACCTACCTACTTTCATTAATTATGCATAAATGCCTCTACTTACTACATATGAGAGCGAATCGTTCATGATTTGTTTAGAATATGTAGGTATGCCTTCTCTTAACTATTACATTAATATTTGTGCATTTAAACTTTCAAAATCACTTTCAACATGTGCAAAATGCGTTGCCATTTGTCCCAGCTGTCTTCCGCCTCCACGCTCGCTTGCTGCTGGCAATGCTCCTGCATCATACTCCCTCGCTTGAAAATTTTCATGAACTCTTGTTCATAAGCTCTTGCACAGTCTTCCCATGCTTCTGAATTTCTGGTTCATCTTCCCAGTTGGCATCTTCAACTAGATGTCCCTTCCACTTGACCAAGTATTCAAGATACTCTTTCCTTCTAGTCCTCTTGCTGATTCTCTTGTCAAGTATACTTTCCATCTGTGGCTTTTCAGCTACAGGCATTTTTTTTATCCATTGAACCTTTGTTTGTTCACTATCTGCTCCTACTTTTTCATCTCTATAAAGGTACAAATCTGAGATGTTGAATATCGGTGAAATTCCAATCCCATCGGGTAATTCGATATCATATGCATTTGCCCCAAATTTCTTCATGACTTTGCATGGTCCAATCTTTGTTATCTTTATCTTATTACATGTTCCTCTTGGGAAACTTTCTTTCCTCAAATGTGCAAGAATCAGATCACCAACTTCAAACTGAAGTTCTTGCTTGTGTTGATCTGCTCTGCGCTTGTATTCCTCGTTTGAACTTTGCAATCTCTCCTTGACTTGGCTGTGAATCTCCTTCATTGCTTCTGCAAAATTCTCTGCACTAGCACTCCTGAATTCACTTTGTCCTGAATCCTTCAATTAAGAGACTCCCCTTGGTTGCATTTCATACACAATTTGGAATGGACTTTGCCCTGTGCTTCTATTGATTGAATCATTGTAAGCAAATTCCACCTGTGGCAGAATATGATCCCATTGACTGTGGTGTTCAGTCACTAGGCTCCTTAATAAATCTCCCAATCTCCTGTTCACAACTTCTGTCTGTCCATCCGTCTGAGGATGATAAGCTGAGCTAAATGACAAATTTGTCCCCAGCTTCTTTCATAAATTCCTCCAGAAATGTCCCACAAACTTGGTATCTCGATCAGACACAATACTCCTTAGAAAGCTGTGAAGTCTAACAACTTCCTTGAAAAACAGGTTCGCAATATGAGTTGCATCGCTAGTTTTCTGACATGGTATAAAATGTGCCATCTTTGAAAATCTGTCTACCACCACAAAGATTGAATCAAATCCTCTTTTCGTTCTTGGCAGCCCCAATATAAAATCCATGCTTACGACATCCCATGGCCTTTCTGGTATGGGTAATGGCTGGTATAACCCTGTGTTTTTCCTTTTTCCTTTTGTGTGCTAACAAATTCTACATCTATCCACAAACCTTTTGACATCTGTCCTCATCCCTGGCCAAAAATATGAGCCATTTAATTTCAATAATGTCTTGTCATGACCGAAATGTCTGGCCAATCCTCCACTGTGTTTTTATTTCAGCAGATTCTCCCTCATGGAGCATTTTGGAATACATAACTGATTGCCCCTGAATAATAATCCATCCTAGATCATATATTCGGTCCATTGGCTTCTGTCCCTAAGAATTGGATTCTCAAATGCCTCATACACCTCTTTAAAATCTGGATCGTCTCTGTACATTTCTTTGAGGTTATCAAAACCCAAAGTTTTGACTCTGAATTCCTACATCATCAAACATTTCCTGCTCAAAGCACCAACAACTTTGTTAGCAGTTCCAGAAATATGTTTAATTACAAAAGTAAAATTCTGCATATATTCAACCCATTTTGCATGCTTTTGGTTCAACCTCTCCTGTTGAGTCACAAATTGCAAAGCATGATTGTCGGTGTACAAAAAAAACTCTTTAGGAACCAAATAATGTCTCTATTTTTTCAGCGCTTGTATTACTGCATAAAATTCCTTGTCATATGTGGAGTACTTAATCTTCGCTTCATTCAGTTTCTCATTGAAGTATGCGATCGGCCTGTCATCTTGGCTCAAGACTGCTCCAATTGCAAACCCACTTGCGTCACATTTGACCTGAAATGTCTTACTGAAATATGGCAGCACCAGAATTGGTTGTTCAGTAATCTTTTTCTTCAACAAGTTGAAACTCTTCTCTGCTTCCTCTGTCCAATGAAAATCTTTGTGTATTTCTTCACCGTGTCCATCATCGGTGCGCTAATCCCACTGAAATTTCGGATGAATTTCCTGTAGAAACTAGCTAATCCATGGAAGCTTCGAACTTCAAATACACTTCTTGGCAATGGCCAATTCTTAATCGCATCCACCTTTTCTGGATCCATCTTCAACTCATTTGCAGAGATAACAAAACCCAAATAAATGAGTTTTGTCCTCATAAATGATGATTTCTTCACATTTATCAACAAATTCTCTTGCTGCAATCTCCTCATCACTGTAGCTAAATGCTTTAAGTGCTCTGCTTTAGTTTTACTGAAAATCAATATATCATCAAGATATACAATGGTGAATTTTCCTATAAAATCCTTCAGGACTTCATTCATCAATCGCATAAAAGTATTGGGCGCGTTTGTTAAGCCAAACGACATAACAAGCCATTCATACAACCCTTCATTCATCTTGAATGTTGTCTTCCATTCATCACCTTCTCTCATTCAGATTTGATGATATCCTCTTTTCAAATCAATCTTTGAAAAAAAAATTCTCCACTCAAGCAATCCATCAAATCATCCATCCTTGGCAATGGACATCTATATCTAATGGTAATATTGTTGATTTACCTTGAGTCTGTACACATCCTCCAGCCTCCATCTTTCTTTGGGCTGAGCACTGTTGGAACAACGGATGGACTCAAGCTCTCTCTAATCAACCCTTTGTCCATTAAGTCTTGGACTTTTCTCTTGACCTCTTCATTCTCCTGCGGCATCAATTTGTACGCTGCTTTTTTTGGTAAAATAGCTCTAGGTATAAGATCAATGTGATGACTTATACTTCTGATCAGTGGCAACGAATGAGGTAGTTCATCCACTACTATATCAACAAACTCTTCCAGTAGCTGTTGGATTTCCTCTAGTAAATCATCCACTTTTGTACTGGTCAAAACAATTTTAGGCTTCCTGACCACAATGAATTGTGTATCTTCCTTCTTCTTAACCTCACTAAGAAGTTCCTTCCCACTCATGAGAAGTATAGTGTTGCTCACCGCTGGTTTCACTTCTTTATCCTTAATCGGAAACAACATATGAGTTCTCCCATTCTTCTCCAGGGTGTATGTGTTCTTTCTCCCATCATGAACTACATTCCTGTCATATTGCCACGGTCTACCCAACAATAGATGACAAACATCCATAGGAATGACATCACATAATATTTCATCCCTATATCCTCCTATTTTAAATTCAACTAAATATTGTTTAGTGACATTTACCTGATGTCCTTTTTGTAGCCACGAAACTCTGTATGGGCTTGGATGTACAATAGTCTCCAACTCCAGCTTTTATACCATCTCTATAGAAATGAGATTATCTGTGCTACCACTGTCCACGGTGACTGTTCCTTTGGGCTGGGTTCCTTGCCTCTTTCTCTGGCTTCAAGAGAACTTTCCTCATCATCAGTGATCTTCCTCCCTCAGCATATTCTGCCTCAACATTCTATCCTTGTGCTTCGGCAATGTGAGTTTCACCTCCTTCTTTCTTTCTGTCTGGACATTCATAGGATTTGTGTCCATTTTTTCCACAGGTAAAGCATTTTACCTCTCCACCTCTTCCTCTTCCTCTTCCTCTCGTTCAGGGAAAAGTATTTCTATCAGCGTACTGTCCTTTTTGTGAGCATCCTCCTCTCTCATGCTGAGTTTGAGGTTTCTTCCCCTCTTCTTGAGGTTTCTAAGTTCTGTCTTGGGCAATTGTTTTGCCTCTGGCTTGATTTCTGCCTTGGCCTCTTTGACCTTGATTTTGGCTCAGCTTTTCTTCATCTTTCAGATCCATCTGATAAGCATCCTCTACAGTCCAAATGATCATCATGCTCATCTCATCTTGGATGGCATATCTGAGACCATTCATGTACCTGACAACCTTTTCATCATCGTTGTCCTGATGACCTGCTCTGATGTTTAATTTGTAGAATTCTTCAGTGTAGTCTTTCACTGTCATCAGCTTCTGTCTCAAATTATACATCCTCCGAAATAGAGTGATTTGATAATCCTTGGGTATGAATTTTGCCTTCATATTTGCAGCCATTCTATCCAAACTCTTGATTTTCTGCTTGCCTTTGCAGCGTTTGTCAACCTGCAGTTCATCCCACCATAATGTTGCATGCCCTTTAAGTCTTGTGACAACATTTTTGACCTTTTTGTCTTCCTCGACATCCTCATAGTCGAAGTATTTATCCAGATCTCTAATCCAATCTAGAATCTCTTCAACATCCAGGTTTCCCTCATACATGGGAATCTCCATTTTTGCCCTGGAACATATCCTCGCAATAGCCCTGAATAGGCGTTCATCTATAGCATCTTCGAATGTGACTTATTCTTCATGTCCATCTTCATTTTCACTGTCAGCCTCACTGATATCCCTAGTGTCAACTGTGTGCCTTTGTGATGTCTCCATGTCATTAAGCCTAGCACGTAGTTCGCACATTTCTCTTTCCACTACTGGATCAGGCATTGGTCTGTCTCTCCTTCTCAGCGGCATGGATTTGAAATATTCTTCCTTCCTTTGCTACAAAAAACAAAGAACTTTTGTTGAGCTTTGATACCAAACCTGATGTAGACCCCCAACCCGCAGGTCGAGATCCGCTCACAGGATCATTCAAATCTCCCTTTTTGAGCCAAAGTGGCTCTTTTGGTTCCCTATCAGAACCTTCAACTAATTGATCCACAGTTCCTTTTGAGCTGAGACTGTGTGGACAAACACCAGGTGCCAACTCAATCCCTTTGGGCCAAAATAACGTCGTGCCTGTTATTGCACAGTTTGTAGCTAGGTCAAAAGGCTAGAGGATTGAGGCCAAACTGGCGTAACAGGAACCTTCCCCACCCAATGTCACCTAAATGGGGAGGCTCTTTCTATTTAGGGAGGTTAACCCAGGGGAGACGTCCCTGGAAACCTGGGGTTTTGAAGAGGCCAAAGTATAAAGATCAAGGCAAAGTTTCCTCCTCACAGGTTACCACCAATGGTCAGATAATCTGGTGAATCAGCCAATAAAGCAGTGTATGCCCAAAAGAGAACACATGCCTGGAACAAGACAATAAAAAGATAATATGTATTGCAGGCTATATATCAGTGGGTTAGTACTTCTTGTGACTATCTGACAAATAATATATAAGCAATGTGAAATAACAAATACTAATAAGATGAACATTTTGTCAATATAGCAATGGAGAAGTATCAATTCATCAATAACTACTGAGATGATGCAGTCAACAATGTATCTAATCAAAATTTTACTCAATAAATGCTTTCAATCATCATCTAATTGCTTATCATCAAAAGTTGTTGTGTCAATATGGAATAACCAAGTGTGACGTCAGCCTAGTTAGGGTTAACTAGTTAGTTAGGGTTTCAAATTTCAAAGTTTTGAGAGTTGGTTTGAGCACTATCACTTCAACGTTGTGTGTCTAAGATCAATTCCTAAGGGTATATGGAGTCATTCAAGGAGAGGACGCAAGGTTGAAGGAGTAATAGGCCAAATACAAGAGGGAAGGGTTCTAGAGTGCTGCAATGGCAGGGCCATAGAATCAAAACTCTAGGGGAAAGAGGCTCACTCCAGTGTTGCTTAAGCAAGGCCTCGTGCTCTTTCCTCCTTCTTTAGGTCAAACTTGGAAAAACGGCTAGCAATTGAGAAGAGATAAAACAAGAGGATTAGGTGAGGGAGAGTGTTGCAATGGCAAGGCTCTATCACTAAAACCCTAGAAGATGGACAACCCTAGGTGTAGATAACCTAGGCCTAGGACGTCACCCTCCTTTTAACCTTTAAAATCAAAGCTAGCTCAAGGGAAGAAGTGAGAAGAGTGTAGCAAAGGCTAGGCTCTTTCTTCCTCCATCAATGGCTGAAGATTTCTCTTTAAGGGGACATGAGACAAGGACCTACTTGTGTGCTTGTCAACTAGGGTTTTAAAATCAACAAATTTATAAGTAAATGCAAGAATTATAACCTACAACCATTCAATTAAGAAGTTTTGCAATAAAAACACTTACATATCATGATGAAAACCATAAGCAAACCCTAGTTGTAAACCTTCCTTCAAGAGAAATGCCAAACATGCTAAGAAAATCCTTCCATCAACAAGTGCGCCTCCTTTAAAAGACCAAATACCGAAACTAGGTCACAAAAATTAGACCTCACCTATGTGAGTTGTTGTGTTATGTTCAAATTAGGGAAAAACATCCTCAATATATAGTGTATCATGACCTATAATTAAAATTAGGTCATTAAAAATAGCCGACAAGGCTACAAACCAAAATCATACTATTTTTACATTAAATTGCTAAATCAAAGCCCTAAATGAGCATAAGCAAGACGTCAATCCCTCCTGAGGGAGACGTTGTCCCTTTTTAGGGAAAAATGCAGCACAAATGACAAAACGTTGGCCCTTTTTAGTCCTCCAAACCCTGCCACACATGCCAGCTGCCCTGTCAAACTTCCATACGCTGAAGGTGACATCAGTGGCCCCTAGGTGACATCCTGGGCCATCTAAGGGAGACGTTCCAACTGAAGTGGGTCAACCCCCTCCGGGATGGGCTCAACCAAAGTGTCCTGGATGGAACGTCCTTCTTCTTCTCAGGTGAAAATCAGAACCAAGCACGATCTTGTCTCTGCCCCTAGTGGGGTCCCAACAACCATCTGATGGGCTCTTCAACCCCATGGAGGTCCGAACTAATCATCTCCCCATGTGTACCGGTCCAACTGGTACCTGTCCATCGAGCATGGTCCTGCACATCAAAAAACTTCACCCTCCATGGTCTCATTAGTCATAGGGGTCATAGCAATGTTAATCATGTTTCATCATTAATGTTATCAAACAAATGCATAAAAACCTTGATATGTCATTCAATATCTCAAAGACATTACAAATACCTACAATATAGAGCCAGAGAAAGAGACAAAATACCCTATTGGGCTAGTGTCCATAAGGAAAGGAAAGTCTCCAAAGGGTATCATCGAAACCATCTAAAACGAGGTGATGTGGTCAAGGGATGTCCATACATATGGGTAGAGTGAAAGACAGGGATGCATGATATTACCTCTGGGTGCCTTTGTAGAAGGCAAACTGTACCCGTCAGGGATGCAATTCTTTCCAAGCCCTTTATTGCCTTTATTCATTTCTTTATTTGCTTTCTTCTTTTTTATTTAAAGGACTAACTAGAGGAAACTACCTTGGCATGGTGACTAGAGCTGACAGTGTTACCCACAAGCACTTTCACAGAGATGATAAGGCTGGCTCGTGATGAGACCCCCTTTCCCTTGTCCATGCAACCAAAGGTCACTACCCTGGCATGGTAACCAGATAGTGGCAATGTCATACTACTAGGTACCCATGAACATAATAGGCTGGCTCATGATGAGACCCCCTATCCTCTTGGCTAGGTCTTGTTTTGTTATTTTTCTTCGGGTCTCTCTTATTTCTTGCTAAGAGGTTTTTTATTGCCTTCTTGGGGATCCTTGGGCGAGGCATCTCTAGGTTTCATTTTTTATGGCTTTTATCTTTTACCAACTGCTTTTACCTTCTGGGCCTTTAGCTCCTTCTTCCCACAAGATAAGGTGCAACCCCACAAATAGATCATCCTAATGCCCAGACTAGGGGAATGAGACAGATGAGTGGGAGATAGGATGTAAAAGTGATGATATGATGGGAGTAGACAATGGCTCTTCAGAAATCCCCTCGGTGGAAAACCAAAACCTATTGGTACAGGCTTGCTAGGACACTCTGTTAATCCCCCCAACCAAGGTCAAATGGGTCAATGTAAGATCCAAGCAGTTTTCAGAAATAAAAGGAGTAAGATGCACATATCTAAAGGTTATAATGATAAAAAATGACACATACCATGATACCTGGACCAACTACCTCATGGAGAAAGAGTCTTCTTCGATACAAGTCCAAGCCAAAGGTGATGGATGCTATTGCTGGTGACAAGACAAGTCTGATGAAGGAGAATAAATATGGGCCCTCCAGGGCCATGCTCAGGTCAATCCTACTCTCGGTACTCCATGCCTAGGACCTGTGGGCCTCGAGACATGATCTCCTAGTTATCCCTAGAAATCAGTGATAACATCTGGCTCCAACTCGGGGACATGTGCTCACCGTAGAGCACATGAGAACCTCAGCATATCTAACATAACTTGCAGACCTACTCAAACTCAAAAAGGGCATCAATAACAAAGGTGGGGTGTTATTGCCACCCCACAATATGTATATGTATATATAAGGCAATCATAAATGCGAATACAAAGTGAAATACTTACCTGCACTTACCTGTTAATTGGATGTTAGTGTAGTCAAACAACCAGTGAAGCCAATCCAACAATGTCCCATGATACCTACATTTGTGCTTCATCATAAACCAAAATAGTGATAAATTAAGCACAAAAATGTCATGAGTTATAATGTATATCATATCATTGGAAGTCATAAATTCTAACTCATGGAGGCGGGTGGGAAGGATAAAATCCTGCCAAGTCCATCTCTGAGGAAAGTACTCAATCCACTTCAAGAAAAGTTCATGAGAAGAGAAAGGTTTATAAAATGGACCCAAATGGGCTGCAAATTGGCTACCTAGGGCATCCTCATGCTCTGAAGTCAAGGAAAGGATCGACAAAGACCTAGTAGACTACTAGAAAACTACCAAGGGGAAGTTGAAAAATTGGGATAACTTACTCAAACTCGCAGTATCCAACCAAGCCTTGGAGTCTAGGGCTTGCCTAAGAGGAAACTCAACATAAAAAAGGTACTTCCCAACTACACCTTTAATGGAAAAGAATGGTAAAGTAATAACAGGTGGCTGGAGTGAAAAGTCATGAGAAACCTTCTTTAGGCAAACAATGTCCTTACTTGTATCAAAATCTGAGCAGAGTAGTGGTTGATAATCATATTCATAAAATAAATCCAAATGCCCAGAAGAACAATCATCAAAGTCCTCAATGTATGACTGGAAATCATCAGGAAAATAAGGTACTGGGTCATCCTTGGATTTTTGGAGAGTATGGGTAAAAATCTCATCTTCTTGTTGCCACTAGTCAAAAGTAATCTGTTGTGATAATTGCAAGGGCAACACCTGAAAATGACTCTCAGTGTCATAGATGGGATCCAAGTCATAACCAACTATGTCCCACCTACGTCTCCCAACATGTATGAAATCATCAATGTTATCAACAATGTCACTATCTGTGTCATAACATGTAGGGTTTGAGACATTTGAAAATTCATTCTCCTCCTCCTCATTTCCTTGATCATAAAGTAAAGAATCATCAAAAACTAGGGCAGGAGGGTAACTTACCGCTTCTTCTTGTGCAGGGGCTTTGAGGACTTTGGTGTTTTCAACATGCGTTATTGTTTCATCCTCATGAATTGCTTCTTTGTCTTTGATTGCATAGTAGGGACCATCCACTTCTTTCAAAGCTTTCTTTTCTTCTTCATTTTCTGAATCAAGGAATGAGGTGTCATTGGAATCCTGAAGTGGAAAGAAACTAACCTCATCGTCACTTTGTTGTGTAGAAGAAAAAAGTTATTGTATGATCTCATTAGAGGGAGGAGCACCGGTGGATACCTCATCATCTTGCTTAGGTTCTTGCTCCTTAGTCACGTCCTCAGTCTACTAGTCAAAAACTTGTTCCCTTCTTTCTTGTGGATCTTCAACAAAGGTTTCAAGGGAAGCTAGTTTTATCAAGCTGAGAGTTTCCATGGCATTGGTTCTGGACAAGAAGAGATTCTTTTTGATTTGAATGGCCATGTTGTGAGCTTCTGCAAGTGTTTTTGGATTCTTCTTATTTAGAAGGAAGTTCAAATGCCCTTGAAGTCCATTAGTATAGAGATAAACAAGGTACTTGTCTTTAGGATGATGGATTTCAGGAATTTGGTAAAGAAAATTTTGGAACCAAGCCCCGAAAACTTTGACAATAACACCCTTTGTTTGTTTTATGCATTCAAGATCTTTTAGAAATGATTGTATATCTTCCAATTTCATAGCCCAGTTTGTAAGGAAGATTTCCTCGAAATGGTCCATAGATGTGATGCTGGAAGCTGGAAGATTATCATACCATTTCTTAGCCCCTCCATGCAGAGAGGCAGAGAAGAGTTTCATCACCAAGTCTTCATCTTCGTCATTGATAGGGCGGTATTGAAAGAATTCCCAAAGTTTTCTCATGTGATAATCAGGACTTTCTCCATCGATGCCAAAGAATCTAGGGAGCCAATTCTTATAGAAGAGAGGCATTTTTCTGGGATATCCTAGGATTTTACTCATGTCCAAAGGTTTGCAGTTCCCTGGATCCCATTGTGAAGTCATAGTTGGCTTCGTCATTAGTGGATTCACCAGATAATTTACTTGAAACTATCAAAGAAACGGGGAATAACACCCTAGTGGAGTCGCCAGGTAAGCTTGTAAGAAAAGGTCTATGAGGCAAGGCTTACCGAAAATATTTTTCGTTTGAGGAAGACTGACTCAGTGTTCGCCGACAATGGTGCCAAAATGTTATTGTGCAGTTTGTAGCTAGGTCAAAAGGCTAGAGGATTGAGGCCAAATTGGCGTAACATGAACCTTCCCCACCCAATTTCACCTCAATGGGCAGGTTATTTATATTTAGGGAGGTTAATCCAGGGGAGACGTCCTTGGAAACCTGGGGTTTTGAAGAGGCCAAAGTATAAAGATCAAGGCAAATTTTCCTCCTCACAGGTTACCACCAATGGTTAGATAATCTGGCTAATCAGCCAATAAAGAAGTGTATGCCCAAAAGAGAACACCTGCCCGGAACAAGACAATAATAAGATAATATGCATGCAAGCTATATATCAGTGGGTTAGTACTTCTTGTAACTATCTGACAAATAATATATAAGCAATGTGAAACAACAGATATTAATAAGATGAACGTTTTGTCAATATAGCAATGGAGAAGTATCAATTCATCAATAACTACTAAGATGATGTAGTCAACAATGTATCTAATCAAACTTTTACTCAATAAATGATTTCAATCATCATCTAATTGCTTATCATCAAAAGTTGTTGCGTCAAGATGGAATAACCAAGTGTGACATCAACCTAGTTAGGGTTAGCTAGTTAGTTAGGGTTTCAAAATTCAAAGTTTTGAGAGTTGGTTTGAGCACTATCACTTCAACGTTGTGTGTCTAAGATTAGTGCCTAAGGGTATATGGAGTCATTCAAGGAGAGGACGCAAGGTTGAAGGAGTAATAGGCCAAAGACAAGAGGGAAGGGTTCTAGAGTGTTGCAATGGCAAGGCCCTAGAATCAAAACCCTAGGGGAAAGAGGCTCACTCCAGTGTTGCTTAAGCAAGGCCTCATGCTCTTTCCTCCTTCTTTAGGTCAAACTTGGAAAAACGGCTAGCAATTGAGAAGAGATAAAACAAGAGGATTAGGTGAGGGAGAGTGTTGCAATGGCAAGGCTCTATCACTAAAACCCTAGAAGATGGATGACCCTAGGTGTAGATAACATAGGCCTGGGATGTCACCCTCCTTTTAACCTTTAAAATCAAAGCTAGCTTAAGGGAAGAAGTGAGAAGAGTGTAGCAAAGGCTAGGCTCTTTCTTCCTCCATCAATGGCTGAAGATTTCTCTTTAAGGGGACATGAGACAAGGACCTACTTGTGTGCTTGTCACCTAGGGTTTTAAAATCAACAAATTTACAAGTAAATGCAAGAATTATAACCTACAACCATTCAATTAAGAAGTTTTGCAAGAAAAACACTTACACATGATGATGAAAAGCATAAGCAAACCCTAGTTGTAAACCTTTCTTCAAGAGAAATGCAAAACATGCCAAGAAAATCCTTCCATCAACAAGTGCGCCTCCTTCAAAATACCAAATACCCAAACTAGGGCGCAAAAAACAGACCTCACCTGTGTGAGTTGTTGTGTTATGTTCAAATGAGGGAAAAACATCCTCAATATATAGTGTATCATGAGCTATAATTAAAATTAGGTCATTACAAATATCCTACAAGGCTACAAACCAAAATCATACTATTTTTACATTAAATTTCTAAATCAAAGCCCTAAATGAGCATAAGCAAGACGTCAATCCCTCCTGAGGGAGACGTTGGCCCTTGTTAGGGAAAAATGTAGCACAAATGACAAAATGTTGGCCCCTTTTAGGCATCCAAACCCTGCCACATGTGCCAACTACCCTGTCAAACTTCCATACGCTGAAGGTGACGTCAGTGGACCCTAGGTGACATCCTGGGCCATCTAAGGGAGATGTTCCAACTGAAGTGGGTTAACCCCCCCCGGGCTAGGCTTAGCCAAAGTGACCTGGATGGAACGTCCTTCTTCTTCTCAGGTGAAAAGCTCAACCAAGCTCTGTCTTGTATCTACCTGTGGTGGGGTCCCAACAACCATCTGATGGGATCTTCAGCCCCATGGAGGTCTAAACTAATCATCTCCCCATGTGTACCAGTCCAACTGGTACATGTCCATCAGGCATGGTCCTACACATTAAAAACTTCACCCTCCATGGGCTCATTAGTCACAGGGACATAGCACTGTTAATCACGTTTCATCATTAATGTTATCAAACATATGCATAAAAAACCTTTATATGTCATTCAATAGCTCAAAGACATTACAAAGACCTACAATACAGAGCCAGAGAAAGAGACAAAATACCCTATTGGGCTAGTGTCCATAAGGAAAGGAAAGTATCCAAGGGGTATCATCCAAACCATGTAAACCGAGGTGATGTGGTCAAGGGATGTCCAGACATACGGGAAGAGTGAAAGAAAGGGATGCATGATATTATTTGTGGGTGCCTTTGTAGAAGGCGAGTTGTACCTGTCACAGATGCAATTCTTTTCAAGCCCTTTATTGCCTTTATTCTTTTCTTTATTTGCTTTCTTCTTTTTTATTTCAAGTACTAACTAGAGGACACTGCCTTGGTGTGGTGGCCAAATATGACAGTGTTACCCACAAGAACTTTCACAGAGATGATAAGGCTGGCTCGTGATGAGACCCCCTTTCCCTTGGCCATGCAACCAAAGGTCACTTCCCTGGCGTGGTAACCAGATAGTGGCAATGTCATACTTCTAGGTACCCATGAACATAATAGGCTGGCTCGTGATGAGACCCCCTATCCTCTTGGCTAGGTCTTGTTTTGTTATTTTTCTTCGGGTTCCTCTTATTTCTTGCTGAGAGGATTTTTATTGCCTTCTCGGGAATCCCTGGGCGAGGCATCTCTAGGTTTCATTTTTTATGGCTTTTATCTTTTACCAACTAATTTTACCTTCTGGGCCTTTAGCCCCTTCTTCCCCAGGATAAGGTGCAACCCCACAAACATATCATCCTAATTCCCGAACTAGGGGAATGGGATAGATGAGTGGGAGATAGGATGTAAAAGTGATGATATGATGGGAGTGAACGATGGCTCTTCAAAAATCCCCCCGGTGGAAAACCAAAACCTATGGGTACACGCTTGCTAGGACACTCTGTTAATCCCCCCAACCATGGTCAAGCGGGTCAATGTAAGATCCAAGCAGTTGTCAGAAATAAAAGGAGTAAGATGCATATATCTAAAGGTTATAATGATGAAAAATGACACATACCATGATACCTGGACCAACTACCTCATGGAGCAAGAGTCTTCTCTGATACAAGTCCAAGCCGAAGGTGATGGATGTTGTTGCTGCTGACAAGACAAGTCTGATGAAGGAGAAGAAATATGGGCCCTCCAGGGCCATGCTCAGGTCAATCCTGCTCTCGGTACTCCATGTCTAGGACCTGTGGGCCTCGAGACATGATCTCCTAGTTATCCCTAGAAATCGATGATAAGAGTGCCCATTTCTAAATTCGGGACTTTGAGGATCGCAACTTCGCGATACCTGTCATCAAGTTTCTGGCCTTCCAAATGCCGAAACCCGAAATGATGAATCCTCAAAATGTTGCCACGTCCTCCTCTTGCAGGGCCGTATCACGTTTTGCGATTTTGGGAATCTTGGAACAAAGGATTCCTACCTCTCGTCTCCCTGAATGTCGAAATGACGAAATCTGATAGGTCAACCCAAAAGTTGACTTCCACATGGGTCGTGTCACTTTATCGAGGTTTCAGACTTCGTGTCTTCATGAATATTAACGCAAGATTCCCGAATCTCCAACTTACGAATCCACGATCTCCGAAATGGTACTTCCAACGGGATCAATGGCTATAAGCCTCCCTTTGATCCAATGGTCGGTGTGATTTCGGACTTCCGAGAATCGGGAGTTCGAAACTCTCAACCTCAAGCCATGGTCCGCTCAGGTTCCCGAACCCCAAAATGATCTGACAGATCATGATCAACGGTCCACATTGATTCCTGATACAAACTGATGGGTTCGTCCTCCACTATCAACCTTTCAGCTCCTCTGGATCTCACAGTCCTCGTGACTTCGAGAGTTCTCCTCGGAGAATTCCGATCGCTCAATTTAATCCTTGATAACTCCTATGAAATGAACTAAAGTTCTTTCTTCTAAACCTTACTTCTGCTAGATGACTTCGACCTTCATCTTCCTTTGAATAATTCGAAGGTGTCAACCCTCCTGAGCTTCTTCTAGTAACTTCAAGTCTTGCAAGAATTCCTGCACGCACTCCTTGCGGCAATCTATCAAATACTTCTGGGTATTTGAACTCACGACTCTATACACTTCCTCTGCAAAAGAAGTCCTTCAAGTCTTCTCTTGGTTGATAAGTTCTGAAATTTCAACCAGCCTACACACACCTTGCATGGATTTTGTGCTCTACCTGCACTTCTGTGGGAATGAGAACAATGGTATCTCTCCTGAGCTTTCAGAGATAAACTCTGAACCTTGTCGACGCACTCCTTGCAGACGATTTCACTGCACTCCTTGCAGGAACTTCTCTTACTCAGGAAGAGAAACAATTGAAACTCATCCTCTCTCTCTCAGAATTCAAACATTAACATGAAATCATACATTCAACATAGCATAACAACAAATGCATAACAAAGAGTAAACATCCATAAGCATATCATTTATCATGTACACACAGAAAGCATCATAACACCATGAGTCTGAATCAAAGCTCTTTATATTAATTCAGAACTTCTGTACATGGGTTCTTCTCTTACAACTTCCTGCTACAACTCTCTCTTCTATGCTCTATGCTTACAATTGATTGATTATTCCTACAATGATACCAGATGAGGGTGTCTATAGTTGGTTTTCCCTCCTACTTCCTAAACTGTCTAATCTGCATTCAAACCTACCTACTTTCATTACTTATGCATAAATGCCTCTACTTACTACAGATGAGAGCGAATCGCTCATGATCTATTTACAATATGTAGGTACGCCTTCTCTTAACTATTACATTAATATTTGCGCATTTAAACTTTCAAAAGAACTTTCAACATGTGCAAAATGCATTGGCGTTTGTCCCAGCTATCTTCCGCCTCCGCGCTTGCTTGCTGTTGGCGATGCTCCTGCATCACTTCACTTCTCTCCCTCCCCCCCTCTCTCTTTCTCCTACATCTACCTGTATATCCCCCTCCCCTTCTCTACCCCACTCTCCCTACCTTTCTCTCTTTACCTCTCTCTGACTTGCTTCCTTTTCTCTCCCCCCCCTTCCTCTCAATATCTCTCTCTCTCTCTCTCTACCCCCCCTCTCTATCTCCTTCTAACACTCTCACACACACTCTCTCTCTCTCTCTAACCCTGCTCTATATATTTCTCTTTCTCCCTCTCACACTCTCACTCTCTCTCAACCCCTCCTTCTCCCTCTCTTTCTCTCCCGTCTTCTTTCTCTTTTCCCCTTGTTCTACCTCCCTCTCTCTCTTTCTACCCCCTCCCTCTCTCTCTCCATATCACTCTCAACCTCTCTTGTACTCTTATTGTCTCTCTCCCTCCCTCCCCTTATCCATTACCCCTATGTGTCTCTCTCTCTTACATATATGCCTCTCTCCCCCTCACTATTTATCCTCCTCTCTATATCACTCGATGTATCCCCCTCCCTCTTTCTCGCCCACCCAACCACCTTACTCTCTTTACCTCTCTCTACCTCCCTTCCCTCTCTCTCCCCCCATTCCAATCACTCTCACTCTATACCCTCCTCTCTCTCTCTCTCTCTCTCTATATATATATATATATATATATATATTCCTCTGTCTCCCTCTCCATCTCTCTCTCTCTCTCTATCTTCCCCTCTTTCCCTCTCCCTCTCTCCCTCCCTCCCTCTATAATCCTCTCTCTCTCTCTCAAATGCCTCTCATGCATCTATCCCTCTCTCCCACTCACTCAGTATCCCCCTCCCTCTCTCTTCCCCACTCCCCCCCTTCTCTCTCTCCCCCTCCCCACCTCTTTGTCACCCCCCTCTTCCCCCCTCTCTCTCTCTCTCTCCCTCTTTCCCTCTTTCTTTCTCTCTATCTCTTCCCCCCACTCTCCCACTTCACTCTCTCTCTCTTTATCTTTCTATATCTCCCTCTCTCTATATACCTCCTCTTCCTCCCTCTCTCTCACCCCTACCACCCTCGAACCCTAGACAAGGGGGTCTTTCCCAGAGAAATGATGGAAATGGAGAGAATACATATGAAAAATTGAGGCACATGTTAATGGTGTCGTTGATCCGGATTATTTTCGGCATGAAATGAGATCGGAGATATAATAAAGAAATGCACAAAGATATTGCAAGAGAGACAACAATATAACAGAGATATAGCGGAATAAAACAAGAGTCACAGATATACAGTAGTACACGATTTCTATTAACAAAATAAATGTACAGAGACTGTAAAATACAGAGTGAAAGACTCACTAGAATGGTGGTAGCTTATCTCTGAGAAGAGATGTGACGACTACTCGAATCCGTGAGAAGATTATTACAATGAGGCTCTGAATTCCTTTTTATAATAAGTAGGAATGCCAAAAACCCTAGACATCCAAAAACCTAACCTTAGGAGATGAAGCGCCAAAAGTCATGTGGGCCCCGTTTGGGTAAGTTAGTACATCAACTTCCTGAGGTCGTAACTTTTGCATACAATCTTTGTTTTAGGCATATGATAGCTCGTTGGAAAGATATATCTGAGAAATACAACTTTTGGGTGAGTAACATTGATTTATGTTTAATGTTTCTCCCCATTTTCTCAAAAAATCATCGTTTAGGGCCTCAAAATGGCCCCGGAAGTTAAAAACGACTAAAAATAGTAAATTACCAAAATTGCCTGAAACATGTTTTGGGCCAGTTGGAGAAGGTGGGTGGCCACTGATATCCACCTGGATCAATCCTCCCTCTTTAGGAAGCAATGGTCTCCATTGTGTTGTGTTCCTGGGGGAGAGGGGAAAGCGATTGCTGAAATTAAATCTTGGTGAGCTGCTTGCCTTGTTGGAACCGTCGTGCTGCTTGGTTTGTTGAAGGTCATCATGAAACCATGGCTGGAAGGGTTGGACCTTTTTAACTATTTTGGCTACACGAGATGACTGTGTGCAGAAGGAATCTTTGTTCTTTGCTGCAACCTTGTCGACCTGCTTTTGGTGGATAGAAGGTGCTTGGGTCGAGGCTGTAGTGGTTGCAGTATCCTTTTGCTCCCCTTTTGAACAGATTTTGGAGAATATGAATTTTGTAGTATGAGATACTACCTTGAGATACTGTTTAGGTGGGACAATAGTTGGAACTACCTCTGGTATTCTGTAGAGATGACCCCCCAAAGTAACAATGACACTACGGGGTTGAGACTTATAAATAGCGTGGCACTTCCACATATATGGCTGGCCCAAGAGAACATCACAGACATCCAGTGGACCAACGTCACATAATACCTCATCCTTGAAGGGCTGGATGCCGTATGACAATTGACACTGCTGGCTGACACGAAGATCTCATCCTTGGTGAAGCCAACCGATGCTGTATGGTTGCGGGTGTGGTGTTGTTGACAATCCCAATTGTTTGACAACCTCTGCTGAGATGAGGTTCTTCTGGCTTCTGCTATCAACAATAAAATTCAGTGGGGTCCCCTTCATCCACATTTGTGAATGAAAAAGGCTCTCCCCCTCTTCTGAATTTGTTGGTTCTTCTTGTTGAATTGTTGCGGTAGCGACGATAGCAGTGATGTCTGCATCGATGATCTGTCTTTTACCAGTATTTTCAGAATCAGATTATGAATCAGGGTTTGCCTCCTTGTCTTTGATCTCAACCGTCAATGATTGTTTTGAGAAACATTCATTGGTGTTGTTCCAGGGGATCTTGTGGAAATCGCACCATTTTTCGGTGTCCTTCTTTGTCTTCTCATGACCCTTCTTTTCCTGTGGCTTGGACTGGTTTTCGGGAGACTGTTTGTTAGGGCCGTCTTTGTCATACTTTGGTTGTTGTGGATTTGTAGACCCGAATCCCCATTTGTTCTGGTGCTTAAACTTCTACTCGATTTTAACAACATATCGATGAGCAACACCGAGTGATGAGATGTCCAGAAAATCCATTTCAGTTTGGATGTGTCTGTGTAGAGCCCCACGATATTTCAGAACCAAATGTTGTTTAGAGTCCTTGATACCCAGCTTGGTGTACAAGGTATGGAAGGTATTGGTGAACTCCAGCACTTCTTGGCCCCACTCTTGTTGCAGTGTGGTCCATCTCATGTACTGGTCCTCATAGTTGCCAACAGGGTAATATTGTTCCTTTACAGCATAGACAAAAAAATCCCAAGTGGCATCGACCCCATATATTCCAGACTCCTCTGTGGAAATCTACTCCCAATAAGTTTCCCACCAATGTTTGACATGGGGGTGAGCCTTAAGGAGAGCAAAGGTGATCTTTTCCTTGTCGGAAAAATTATGAACAAAGAAATAACCTTCTAGCATATTTAACCATTTATCTAGGGCATCTGCATCTATTTGACCTTCAAATACGGGAATATCAAAATTAACCTGTACCTTGGAAGGCGAGGTGCCTCCAAAGTGGCCACTTGATGAAGATGCACCTGATGCTATCGGGAGGCATTGAAGGATGTGGGAAAAATTCTCCATCATTTCATCCCTCTGTCGCGTGAGAGCTTGCTCAAGAAACAGACTGATAGGATCGTCTGCTCCGTCATTTTTATTTTCTTCCGCCAGTGAGGGCTTCTTGGGTGTGTGAGAGTGATTGTCCTCAAGAGAGACAATCTCGAGACCCAACTTTCTATACTTAGACCTCGTCTGGGACATGCACTAAAAACAATCAGGAGTAGCCTGCTCTAATACCACTGATCCGGATTATTTTCGGCATGAAATGAGATCGGAGATATAATAAAGAAATGCACAGAGATATTGCAAGAGAGACAACAATATAACAAAGATATAGCGAAAATAAAACAAGAGTCACAGATATACAGTAATACACGATTTCTATTAACGAAATAAATGTACAGAGACTGTAAAATACAGAGTGAAAGACTCGCTAGAATGGTGGTAGCTTATCTCTAAGAAGAGATGTGACGGCTACTCGCATCCATGAGAAGATTATTACAATGAGGCTCTGAAGGCCTTTTTACAATAAGTAGGAATGCCAAAAACCCTAGACATCCAAAAACCTAACCTTAGGAGATGAAGCGCCAAAAGTCATGTGGGCCCTATTTGGGTAAGTTAGTACATCAACTTCCCAAGGTCGTAACTTTTGCATACAATCTTTGTTTTAGGCATATGATAGGTCGTTGGAAATATCTATCCGAGAACTACAACTTTTGGGTGAGAAAAATTGATCTATCATCCATGTTGCTCCTCGTTTTCTCAAAAAACATCATTTAGGGCCTCAAAATGGCCCCGGAAGTTAAAAACTGCTAAAAATAGTAAATTACCAAAATTTCCTGAAACATGTTTTGGGCCAGTTGGAGAAGGTGGGTGGCCACCGATATCCACCTAGATCAGTCGTTAAAAATAAAAATTATGGATCTTACTGACTCTCTCACTCCCTCCCCTTCTATCCCACTCCCATCTCTCTCTCTCCTACAACTATCCCTCTCTCCCCCTCACTTTGCATCCCACTCCCTCTCTCACGCATTGCATCCCCATCCCTCTTTCTCTCCCTTCCTCTCTTTACCTCCCTTCCCTCTCTCTTACCCCCCCCTGCCTCTCTCTCTTTCTCTCCCCATCCATTTCTACTCTTCTCTCCCTCTCCTCCATCTACCACTCATATAACCTTCTCTCCCACCAATCCATATCCCCCTATCTCACTCTTTTTCTCTCTCTCCCCTTACCTCCCTCTCCCTCTCTCTCTCCCCCCTCTACCACTCTCTCCCTCCATCCATATATTTATCTCTCTCTCTCTCTCTCTCTCTCTCTCTCTCTCTCTCTCTCTTCCCTCCCACTACTTCTCCTTCTCCCTCTACCCGTCCCTCTACATTACTCGTTCTCTCTCTCTGATGTAGACCCCCTCCCTCACCCAAGGTCCTCTTGACCTCTCTGTCTAAGGATATTCTAAATTTTGGAGCTGGATCAACGCACAGTTTCATTTTGAACCTTAATTTCCACTTCCATGGGCCTTTTCCCGCTCTTTTTGGGCCAAAATTTCTTACAAAGGGCTTTGATAGATCAGGGCACAAAGCTCGTGTGACCCTAGGCTCAAAATTGTGAGACAAACTCTTCAAACTCCAACAATTTTGGGACTTCAGAGCCTCTGAGCTCTGGGAGCACAAACATAATAAACATCTCGAACAACAAACTCATGAAGCACTGAACTCGCAACGCAGATCAATGGCTTTGGATATCCGCTGAAATCTACAGCTGTGATTGTCTTCGGTTATCCGGGATTCAGGGGTTTTCAAGTCACTTCCCTCTAGAACTTTCAGAGCAGCGGTCTTGTGAATAAACAACGTGACAAATCAATGGCTCTCGGGCTTCAACGGATAGACAAACTAGATTTGTTTTGAGCTTTGGGATCCCGGGTGATCTCCTGTTGCAACTCTTCGCAACCTCATGAAGACAAAATTGGTGGAGCTGAAATATTCCCTCCACATGTCCCTTTTCTGATCGACGACCAAGGCTCACTCCGACCTTTAGTCCTCCAATGGCCTCTGGAACCAACACCTCACAACCCCTCCAAAGTTTCGATCCTTGAACCCCCTGATTGGTTGACACGTTTCCTCTAAAATTGACAGCCCATATGAACTTTGTTCTTTGGGGGTGCAAGGTCTTTTGAACCTTGACACCCACTTCCCTCCAAACTTATGAATTTCTAGAGCTTCAAACGATAGAAATAAATGACTATCCTCCTTTGTTAAATCAATGGTCATGATGAACTCTGGGGCTCCAGACTTCAACATCCCTCGCTCCTCCAACTTACTTTCCTCTTGAATGTCAAATTGGAGAAGGCTTTGACTTTCTGTCGCATTTTCGCTCCAATCAATGGCCAGTATCCAATTTTAGTCTCTCACCCTTCAAAATTCTTTCATTCTTGAACTCCACTCCTCACTTCCTCCAAAGTGCTAACCCACCGGAGTACGTGATCTGCTGACACGTATCCACGAGATATGGATGGTCATTATGAGTTCCACCCTTTGGGACTCCGGGGGTATCAATGCCTCCTCACTTCAAATCTCCCGAACAATGTGAAGTCTGAAGTACATCACAGATTATCTCTGGTGCAACTTCCCTAGATTTGACGGATGACCACTTCCCTTTGGATCTTCCAAATGGATCGTGTCCATTGGTCTCTATCTTTTGACAATGATCCTTCCTTTTCAATTTTCGAACGCAATCTCTCCTGACTTTGGGATTCGAAGGATTTCAAACCCTGGCACACGCCTTGTGTGGTTCTTCAAACTTGAAGTCTCAAAGGAGTTTATGGGTTCACTTCTTGCACTCTCCTCCCTTAGGAGGTTTTTGACACTTTTCTTCAGTGTCGACCCTATGACTCCTTGCATAGGTCTTCCACAAAGGATTTATACTCAAAAGAGTATATGTGCACACCTTGCACTCTCTTTGCAAAACTTCCCTCTATCTCTCCTGAGATTTCATATTCCCTTCAACGACTCTCGACATGTGCACGCCTTGCGTGGGCATTGTGTGTTCCTTAGCCAAATGTTCCAGAAGAGAAACAACTGAAACTTGTACAAATCTTAAAAATTCATTGATATAAACATGAAAAAACATACATGGGCATGTAAACATAACCTCATTCAACCAATTATCTCAGAGATAGATAAACACAAGCATCTAAGGTAATCGTCTTCTATTATATTCAAATAAAATATATATACAGAGTTCTTACAAATATTCTCTTCTTCTCCTCACAATAGCTCAACAACAACCCCCACAAATGAGCATGAAGTAAAAATTATATACATGAAGGGGACTCTCGATCCTTCCTTCTTGACTACCTATTGCTATCACATCAGAATTAAGAATCATACTCCTAGGTTCACTATGAATTTATGAGAATTTACAAAGTGGATAAGGATTGATGCCCAACATCTGTACAATCCTTCCGGACATTAAATAAATTACAATCCTAAAGGATTTTTTGAGATGGATCATCCTGCAAACATTTAATTGCATCATTTTCATATATTTAAAATTCAAAAAGGTTCTTCCTCCTTCGGGAATCAAAATCCTCTCCTAAGTACGCGTAGGATGATGCATTGTCCTCCTGCGTGGCTTCCTTTTAATGTTGATGGAAATGCTCCTGGATCATAATCCGTGGTTAAGAAAAATCATGATCTCCTACTCATGGCCCTGTTGCTTCTACAATTGAAATCCTTCTGGATCCCAAACCCTAACTTGGAGATTTCCCCTTGATTTTCTCCCTTGTTGGTGTTCTTTCTCTCATAGTATACAAATCCTATATTGCATGGATACAACTATTTTACCACTACATCCTTCTCTTGCCTCCTTTGTTGACCTTTCCATCAACCCTCTCAACACCATGATCGCCTTGTCCAATTTATCCTCTGACAAGTTCTTTTTTCTGCAACTATCTCTCACTCTCATGATAATTACTTTGTTGCAGGTTCTTGTTGTTGTCACCCAGTAGTTGATTCTCCTTCTCTCTTATTTCTTCAGGACTTTTACTTTCCTGAAGGTCCTCCTTGCTATATTCCATGACTTCCTCCTTCTTGTAATCTTCTCCTACCTTCGGGTGGTTTAACCACTCTTCCATCATCTCTAATTCCTTCTCGCATTGAAATAGTGTTGAATATGAATTCTCCTCTGGGACATTTCTCTCGCTTAAAACTATGCAAGTTTTCTCTCCTTTTTCTTCTTTTTGAACAGAAATTGGCTTCTATCCATTCTCCTTCTCTTTGACAGTCTCCAATCACCATCTATATGTTGCACCTGCTATCACACAAAAACTATTAGTTTCAAAATTATTTGGCCCTTTATACTCTTCCTTGGATGTCTCCTGCACCACTTTCTCACTAGCATGATCGTCTGTAAAAATCATTTCAAGAGATATACATATCTCTCCCATCCTTAGATTACAATACTGGGAATTTTCCTCCTCCAAAGGTTCCTTCTCACTGATGAGAAGTGTGCTTGAACTAGCCTCATCTTAACTCCTCTCTATCATATTGGCAGTAACATATGTGTACGACCATTCCTTTCAAGGGTGTAAGTGTTATTCCTCCCATCATGTATGACCTTGCTGTCATATTGCCATGGTCTTCCCAACAAAGCATGACAAATGTCCATGGGTATTACGTCACATATAATTTCATCTTTATAACCTCCTATCTTGAATTTGACCTTACACTATCGACTTACCATCTCTTGGTGTTCTACAACCACGATACCTTGTACAGGTTCGTATGTGCAGTTGTCTCCAACTCCAACGTTTCCACTATTTATGTGGATACTAGATTATAAGTGCTCCCACTTTCAATTACCATCTTGCATACCCTGTCCTTGGTATTGCAAGTAATCCTAAATAGAATGTTCCTCTAAACTGTCTCCTCCACCTATTTCTCTGGTTTCAAGATAACCTTCCTCATCATGAGAGATCTCCCATCTTCTGTTGTTTCTGTCTCCATATCTCTTTATTGTGATTCACAAATGTGAGCTATTTTTTTTCATACATTCTTTCTCTTAGGACAATCCCAAGACATATGCCCTATCTTTCCAAATGCATAACATTTTACCTCTCCACCTCTGCCTCTTCCTCTTCCCCTGGGAAAAGAGTTTCTTCAAACATAGTTTCCTCTTCTATAGCTTTCTCCTTTAGTCACCTAGTGGTCAAATCTACAAACTTATTCTTCTCCTGCCTTCTGGAAATTTTCCTTGGCATTTTCTTCTCTTTGGTCAGGATTCTTTCCTCTGCTCTATTGGCTTTTTTTCTCGCCAACATTTCCTATGCTTTCAGTACCACCTTATAAGAATCCTCTACTATCCTTACAGTCATCACACTGATATCATCTTGTATCTCATACCTCGGGCTATTTATGTACCTAAAATTGTTTTCTTCATCACTCTCACGATGTCCTGCTCTGATGTTCAGCCTATAAAATTCTTCAGTGTACTCCTTCACTGACAAACCTTTCTATGTCATGTTCTTCAATCTCCTAAATAGATTTATTTGATATTCCTTGGGTATAAACTTAGCATTTAGCTTGGCTACCATGCTATCCCAACTCTTAATTTTCTTCTTACCTTTATACCTCCAATCAACTTTTAATTCATCCCACCATAGTGATGCATGTCCCTTCAGTCTTGTCACAGCATGCTTCACTTCTTTTCATCATCCATCTCATCATAGTCAATGTACTTATCTAGAGAACTTGTCCAATCTAGCAACTGTTCAACATCCAAGTTTCCCTCATACATTGGAACCTCTATTTTTTCTCTAGCTCCCATTCTTACAACAACTCTCAACAAGCGTTCCTCTGCAACTTCTTCTCTTAAAGCTCCTTCTTCTTATAATTATTCACTCTCAGCTTCACTAATGTCACCAACATCTGGCTCTCTCCTCTGTGTTGTTTCCATGGCATCAAATATCGCACGGAGTTGCCTAATTTCTTCCTCCATGGTTGGATTTGCTACAGGTCTTTCCCTACGTCCTCTTGGTGACACAGCTCCAAGTCGTCTCCTTAGCGGCATAGTGTTAAAACTTTTTCCTCAGAAAGCTAAATTTTAGGCTCTAATACCATTTCATGCATACCCCCTCCCTCACCTGGGGTCTGATTGACCTCCCAGTCTAAGGATATTATAAATTTGTGAGCTGGATCAACTCACAAGTTCCTTCCAAACCTTAGTTTCCTCTTCCACTGGCCTTTTTCCACACTTTTTGGCCAAAATGTCTTACAGAGGGATTTGACAGATCAAGGTGTGAAGCCTGCATGACCTTGGGCTCAAAACCGTGAGCCAAAATCTTCAAACTCCGACGATTTTGGGACTTTAGAGCCTCCAAGCTCCAGGAGCTCCAATAGAATGGAACTCCGAACCTCTCGAACAACAAACTCATGGAGTGTCAAACTCTCAATGCAGATCGACGACTCTGGATCTCCACTGAAATATATGGGTGTGATTTTCTTCGGTTATCCATGCTTTAGGGGTTTCCGAGACACCTCTCTCAAGAACTTCCTATGAATAAATGTCACAACAAATCAACGACTCTCAGGATTCAACAAACAGAGGGATTAGATTCGTTTCAGGCTTTGGGAGTCTAGGTGATCTCCTGTTTCAACTCTTCACAACCCCATGAAGACCGAATTAGCAGAGTTTAAATCCTCCCTCCACGTGTCCCTTATCCGATCAACAGTCGAGGCTCTCTCCAATGTTCGGGCCTTCGAGGGCCTCTGGACCCAACACCTCACAACTCCTCCAAAGTTTTGATCCCTGAACCCCCTGATCGGTTGATGCGTGTCCTCTAAAATGGATGGTTGAGATGAACTTCATGTTTTTGGGCTCCAGGGTCTTGCGAACCTCAAAACTCACTTCCCTTCAGACTTACGAATTTTCGGAGCTTCTATCGACAAAAATCAACAACTCTCCTCCTTTGTAAAATCAACGGTCATGTTGGAATCTGGGGCTCTCGACTTCAGGAGCCCTATATCCTCCAACTCACTATCCTCTTGAATTCCAAATTGGCGAAGGCTCTGACTACCTACCAATTTTTCTCTCCAATCAATGGCCAGTATTTAATTTTATCCTCCATCCCTTCAGAAGTCGTCCATTCCCGAACTCCACTCCTCACTTCCTCCAAAGTGATAACCCACTGGATTATGTGATCTACTAACACGTATCCATGAGAGATGGGCAGTCATGATGAGTTCCACCCTTATAGACTTCGGGGTCTCGATGCCTCCTTACCTCAAATATCCTGAACAATGTGAAGTTCGAAGGACTTCACGTATTATATCTAGTGCAACTTCACCAGATCTGACGACTGATCACTTTCCTATAGATCTTATGAACATATCTCGTCTATTGGTCTCTGTCTTT
The DNA here is from genome assembly GCA_009831015.1 of Picea engelmannii. Classification (NCBI taxonomy): domain Eukaryota; kingdom Viridiplantae; phylum Streptophyta; class Pinopsida; order Pinales; family Pinaceae; genus Picea; species Picea engelmannii. Next base: position 4,380,620 of record ML776854.1, on the reverse strand, counting down.
TGACAACACTCCTTCCTTTTTTATTTTCAAATGCAATCTCTCTTGACTTCAGGATTCGAAGGATTTCGAACCCTGGCACACACCTTGTGTGGTTCTTTAGAATTGAAGTCTCAAAGGACTTTCTAGGTGCACTTCTTGCACTCTCCTGCCTTAGGAAGTTTTCGACACTTTTCTTCAATGTTATCCCTATGCACTCCTTGCATGGATCTTCCACAAAGGATTTATACTCAGAAGATTATATGTGCACACCTTTCACTCTCTCTACAAAACTTCCCTCTAACTCTCCTAAGCTTTCAGAGTACCTTCAACGAATCTCAGCCTATGCATGCCTTGCATGGGCATTGTGTGTTCCTTAAACAAATGTTCGAGAAGCAAAAGAACAAAAACTTATACAAATTTTAAGCATTCATTCATATAAACATGAAAAAAAATACATGGGCATGTAAACATTGTAAACATAACCTCATTCAACCAATTAGCTCAGATATAGATAAACACAAGCATCTAAGGTAATCCTCTTCTGTTATATTCAAATAAAATACATATACAGAGTTCTTACAAATATTCTCTTCTTCTCCTCACAATATCTCAGCAACAACCCCCACATATGAGCATGAAATATAAATTATATGGATGAAGGGGATTCTAGAGCCTTCCTTCTTGAATACCTACTTCTATCACATCGAAATTAAGAATCCTACTCCTAGGTTCACTATGAATTTATGAGAATTTACAAAGTAGATTAGGATTGATTCCCAACATCTATACAATCCTTCCAGAAATTAAGGAAATTACAATCCTCAAGGATTTCTTGGGATGGATCATCCTCCAAACATTTAATTACATTCTTTTTAGAAATTTAAATTTCAAAAAGGTGCTTCCTCCTTCGGGAATCAAAATCCCATCCTAAATATGGGTTGGATGATGTGTTGTCCTCTAGCTTGGCTTCCTTTTACTATTGATGGAGATGCTCCTGCATCATACTTCACGGCTAAGAAAAATCATGAGATCCTACTCATGGCTCTGTTTCTTCTACAATTGAAGTCCTTCTCGATCCCAAAACCTAAATTGGATATTTCCCCTTGCTTTTCTCCCTTGTTTGTGTTCCTGCTCTCCTAGTCTCCAAATCCTATATTGCAGGGTTCCAACTATTTTACCACTGCATCCTTCTCTTTCCTCCTTGTCTTACCTTTCCATAAACCCTCTCAATTCCATTATCTCCTTGTCCAATTTTTCCTATGATAGGTTATTTTTCTGCAACTATCTCTCACTCTCCTGATAATTACTTTCTTGCAGGTTCCTGCTGTTTTCACCCACTGGTTGATTCTCCTTCTCTCTTATTTCTTCAGGAATTTTACTTTCCTGAAGGTCCTCCTTTCTATCTTCCATTATTGCCTCCCTTTGGTAATCTCCTCCTACCTTTGGGTGGTTTAACCACTCTTCCAACAACTGTAATTCCTTCTCCCATTGATATAGTGTTGAATCTTAATGCTCCTCTGGGACATTTCTATGGCTTACAACTAGGTAGTTTTTCTCTCCCTTTTCTTCTTTTTGAACATAAATTGGCTTCTTTCCATTCTCGTTCTCTTTGACATTCTCCAATGACCATCTCTCTGATGCACCTGCTATCACAAAAAAACTCCTAGTTTCAAAAATATATGGCCCTTTAGACTTTTCCTTGGATGTCTTGTGCACCACTTTCTCACTAGCATGAGCATCTGTAAAACTTATTTCAAGAGATATATAGATCTCTCTCATCTTCAGATTACAATACTGAGGATTTTCCTCCTCCAAAGTTTCATTCTCACTCATGAGAAGTGTGCTTGAACTAGCCTCCTCTTTAACTCCTGTCTCTCCTATTGGCATTAAAATATGTGTATGTGTTGGCAGCCAACCCTTTTTTTTTATTACTCTCAAAAAGCTGCCTACACCTTGTCGTATTACGACAAATCATAGTCGCATTGTGCTTTTAAACATTTTGTCTCATTTTTTGTGACAATTACGATTCAATTTCGTTTTAGTTTTCACAACTGCAAGTGTGAAAACACTTCTTTCGTTGCTTAGATTGTCATCGTTTTTGGTTGATTTACTGAAAGACACTTGATCACTGGTTTATCACATGAGTGCTGAATGTTGTATTAGACTTATGTTCTTGAGCATTATCTTACCTTGATTGCGCATTTGGATATATTTCATTGTTAAAACTTTGGGCATGAAAGTTATTGGTCTTGTTCTGATCTTATGAAAATTGTGTAATGGATTTGGTCTTATTGCTTTTTTTCCTTATTCGGGCTTACACTCAATTATTATATGAAAAGTTTTGATCATATTGTTCTCAAAAGATTGGAATGAAAACATTACCATATGCACCGAATGCATGGACAAGTTTATAAGGTATGATAGCAATGGTTCAAG
>ML776854.1:4335829-4351084 GCA_009831015.1 Picea engelmannii | reverse complement strand
TACTTTCCGAACCCCCCTTTGGTTGAGTGATGTAAGGGGGGGAGGGGGGTCTAGAATATCAAAAGGGGAGTGAGTTTTAAAATTAGGATATAATTTTTTTTAGTTTTTATTTAATTGTTTTTGTCTTTTATTTGTTTTTGTTTTATGTTTTATTTTATTTTGTTTTATATGTTTTATTTTATATGTATTTTATTTTATTTGTTTTATTTTGTTTTTGTTTTTATTATGTTTTATGTGTTTTTGTTTAATTTTTAATTAATTATTGTTAATTATTTACAAACATAGATGTTAATTAATTTTTAATTAATTGTTTGTTAATTAATTTTATATTAGCAACCCTAACCTAGTTTTAATAATCTAACTACACTTAATATTACTACTAACTTAATTAAATCAACTTTACTATGCTAATTAATATTAACAATGCCACTAACCATTCATTATTAACCTATTGTTTTTTTTATCCTAAGCTTGTTTATTCATACAGGGACAAAATTGGTGGAGGGGTGAAGAAATGGAGGGTGAGGGAATGAAGGGTGTAGTAGGGTGGTGAAGGATCATATGAAATGGATGGAGGGATAAGCGAAATCAATTGATCTGAGCAAGCCAAATGTCTTCATCATGAGAGCAATGCCAAATAGATAGATGAAGAATCAAATCACCTATGATTGTAGGACCCTAACATAGGCTCCACCTGGGGATGGGAGATCTTTCAAGAGGTGAAAAGAACCATAGAACTATGAACACACATACCATTGCTTTATCCATTGGGATAATCCTAAACTTTATCCTTTTCTATCCAACATCCTCTGTGGCTGATATTTAAGCAGAAAACTGATCTGTATATTGAATCTGTACTGAGAAAATATTTGAAAGATGCTCACAACCCTCAGCTTATTTGCACACTGCAAACCTGACTCTGAAAAGATGCTTACCTTGTAAGGTTATTTATGTACATATAATCATATTCTAACATGTTGAAATTATGTTTAGTTAGTTAATGGAAAAATGCCAATGAAGCCAATCTATCAGTTGATCCAAAAGCTAAACTCTTTTACTGTTTTTAACAGACATCAAAACTAGATCTTGCGAACGCATAAGGAACTAATTTCCAACCTGATCTTCATAACATAAATATTTGTAACCTTGGAAAATCAAAGAGGCTCTAGGTATCAATTGACATTCTAAAAAGAAGAGCTCCTCCATACATGTAGCTAGAGGGTCATGATGGAAATGACCTATTCCTTGATATTCAAATTCATCCAAATCAAGGTCATGACTTGGAACTTCACATATGATATCTGCATCATCATACAACTTATGATTTAACTGCATATTTTCAGATGGATTTTGAAATGAGACTCCAGTTGAACCAAACCAAGAAACAAATTGCCTAATCATGTCTATATCATAGATTCTTTTAATCCCACGACTAGAAAATGGAACATGATTTTGACTACACAGATCATCCAACACATCATCTATTGGGTCTTGTAGAAACTAAAATGGTTGTTGTATTGGTTGCAATGATTCCAATGTGACTACATGATTCTCTATAGGTTTACCAATCCTTGATTCAAAGATATTAGCAACATTTTCCTTCAAAAACTAAAAGGAATTAAATCTTAATGGTACATAATTATACTACAATTCATCTATGGTTTGAAAATCAATGTAACTCAGGGGCTGCAATCCTGGATCTAGAACAACTTCCATGTCATTAATGATATTCTCAACTAATTCATTAGAACATTCCCCATCCCTACTACTGCCAACTTTCTTATAGTTTTCTCTCAGAAATTGAAATGAAGAAAAACATAAGGGAAAAGACTTTCCACTTACTCCGAGATTTTCTTCACTTTCCTCATTTCTTTCAGAATTAATATGCATAGGTTGATTGTCATATTTGAGCCATAACTGAGCTTCCTTCTCCCAAAAACATGCTACTAGTTTCTTTGAACAGTTACAATTGATTTCAACCATATAATCATCATCTTATTGATCATACTCGGGTGGATCATCCATGTAAGAAAATTCATCAATCATACACATCAGATAAGTTTATTGCTCCTCTGTAGGTCGATTTTGAATTTCATCATTGACCATGTTGTGAATTGAATACATAAAATAATCATTTTCTGATCTATGATACCAAGGGTGAGCTGCAAAATGCTTGGGAATAGGGACCCTTTCTTTCTCTGTAACCAATGGAACATGATTCTTTTGGACAACAAGTTCATTTCTCATGATATCTTTCTACATCATTTCTTTCATTGTGTTGGTCAGAATGTCTAGTTTTTCTTCTGAATATTTCAGCGGCTCCTTTGTTATTTTCTTCCTTTCTTCTGCCTTGATCTTTGACCTTTTGATTAGAAAATTATCTTCCACACTAATTGCACTGTCCTTCATCTCCTTGAGTGTAGTAGTTTTCCTTTCTCTCAACTAAAATTCCATCTCTGGATCAAAGGCATATGGGTAGTGTAATAAAGCTAAACCAGGAGGAGGTTTTATATCAACAGGCATTGAATTGTAAAATTGATTGAATATGGATGAAAAGTATTTCACTGTTTCTCCTAGATGTCTTTTCAAGTGATCATATTCTTCTAAAATGAAAAAAAATATTTCTCTTTATCTCCCATTTATTAAGGAAAAGTTTCACAAACTGATTAAACTCACAGATGCTTGTAGTTGGATTTTTTTTGAACCATTCCTTAGCTCTACCTTGCAAAGATAAAGAAAAAATCCTAATACAGACATCATCTTCTTCCACCTCAAAAAGGTCAAGATAATTCTTAAAACCCTGAATGTTTTTTTCAGTAGTGATGTTACCACATTCTCCATCAAACATGGGAATATATTTGTAATAATTTGCAAGGAAATCATGGAGTATAGAAGGTAAGACAAGAGGCTTGTATCTATTTGGGATTTTAACAAGTGTAGGAGTATGTACATGAACTATAAAACTAGGATTAATATTTTGAGGCTCATCAATTTGAACCTAATCGACATAAGTTTCAGTAGTATGGTCTTGACCAGGATCAGGAAAGGGGAAGAAATAATTAAAAATAAAGCATATTATGTCTTGGATAAAATTCCAACTTGAATACCTGATCTTTTCTTATTGTCTCATCATGTTTCAGGTTATTCCTCTAGTGGAGTCTTTGCATTGAAACTTATTTGGAGTTGATTGGAGTTTCCAGGTGAATGAAATAGCCTTCTTGTGTCTGATCACTGTCCACCATCAGTAATCAGATCTAGAACTTGATATCTTTTTCTGAGGAAGGTCGCCAGTATGGTCGTCAATATCTTAGCACTCTGTAATTTCTCAGGTTGAAGAAGAAATGGGAATAGGTAGCTACAAAACCACTTTGGAGTCAAGGATCTATCCATCCAACAATCAAAGAGGGATCTCTCTGTATGATTTATCTTTGTTTGGATTAGAATGATAGAATAATTAGAAAGTACATGGTTGTTTGTTTGTTTTGAATTGTTTGGTTGGAACAAGGGAAAATGGGCCATTGGGAAAATGGAGTGACAGTTCATAATTGATAAAAAAAATGGTCTTAATAGGCTAATATTGTAGGGCAGGGTAAGAAAATTTACTGGATCTTCAAGATTTAATGCATGGAAAAGATGGAACAGGTAAATAAATCCAATTAAAAATAGAGCAACTAAGAATTCTGAGGTTAATCCTCAGTGGAAAACACAAAATATATTCCAAGCAAGTGACATAGGGTACATTTAAACCAATTATGTCCTTTTATCTCCTTAAAATAATTCAGAATGTAGAAACCAGTATGGTAAAAAAAAGAAAACGATTAACAAAGAGATTACTTCACCAATGAAACTGACGCAACAATCTTGTAAGGCTGCAACTGTATTAGTGAAATTTGATCCATGGATACTACGTGAGTTGCTTTACAAAATTAGTTCCATCCTTCAAAAAGGTCCCAACTGATCAAGCCTCAATACCTCGAAATCAGAAGTATTTATAAGTTATTTACAATGAACTTGTCATTAATGAGAAAGATTAAATTTAGGAAAATCTAAAATAATTATATTTTATATTACAAAAATATAGGGATCATGCAGATCTGGTCAGATTTCTGGTGTTTGATTTTATGGAGGTTGTTGATGATCTGTCTTCACTTCTGTCGTGTTGTTGGTCTTTTGTTGCTAACTATGGCCACCTATGACATAATCGGGCAGTGAAATATGAAGACGATTGATTTCATTCCAATATTTTGTTACCAAGTATACTGAAGCCTCTGATACCTGGTATATTTTCCTTCATGAACTTTGTTTCCATCTGTTTCATTGAGTAGATTTGCCTCCTGAAATTTTGAAAACATAGGGTCCAAGGAAGTATTCAATTCTCCCAATATGAGATAAATGTGTAAAATATGGGGGAGGTTTTTGTATATCATCTTGTTCTGAGTAACAACCTCTCTCATTTTCTTGAAATTCATCTTGAGCTATCCAACATCCTAGTTTGAAAAATATGTGTCAAACAGGAAAATTTGGAATCCCGAAAAATAGGGATCAAATATGCTCTCGATTCTCCAAAACCATGGAATATGTGAAAATTATGAGAGATTTTATTGAATTTCATCCTGTTTCGAAGAAAAACCTCTTTCAGTTTTTTAAAATGAGCCCTGGTTTTCCCGGAATCCACCTCGAAAAATGACTGGTAAAACCTTGCGAAAAGCGGTTTTTTTGGGGGGGAAGGTGGTATTCCAGAGGGGGGGTTAGAAATATTGTGGTAATGACATGTGGTAGGGGTGGTTTTAATTTTTGGACCCCCCCTTTGGTTGAGTGAGGTAAGAGGGGGGTTCCGGAATATGAAAAGGGGACAAACCTAATTAATATTACTAACTACACTTAATATTACTACTAACCTAATTAAATCAACTTTACTATGATAATTAATTTTATCAATGCCACTAAGAATTCATTATTAACCTATTTTTTTTTTATCCTAATCTTGTTTATTCATGGAGGGAAACAAATGGCGGAGGGGCGAAGAAATGGAGGGTGAGGGAATGAAGGGCGCAATAGGGTGACGAAGGATCGGGTGAAATGGATGGAGGCATAAGCCAAATCAACTGATCCCAACAAACCAGGTATCTTCATCATGAGATAAATTCCAAATAGATAGTTGAAGAATCAAATCACCTATGATTATAGGACCCTAAGAGGCTAAAAATATATTCGACCAACCCTGAAAAATATTTAAATCGAGATTGATCATTGTGGAGGGCTTCTTCTACCACCACAATCCTTTGTTGCAGCTTCATATCTTCTTGTGTCGACTGCTAGAGTCATTTGTGTGGCAAGAGGTTGTACGATTACAAAAAATGAATATGAGCCTTTATAGCTAAGAGATTTTATATAGGGGGGAAGGTTCAGAGACTCCTCCAAGGTGTTAGGTATCTACACATACAACCCATCGATTGGGTCCAAGAGGTTGTTGAAGGCGGTACAAGTTTCAACATGTTGAGCCCTTGTATTTTCATTCCCTGAGACTTCAATGCCATGTAATTGTTACAAGTCTTGGTGAGCCGGGACCTCCTGTTGATAGTGCACATGAGTCTAATCATGCATTGAGAGTTCTACTTGGTGTTGTTGTTGAATTTGTGCATGAGCCAGACTAAGTGTCTAGTGTCATTCCCCCATATAGTAAGTATGGTAGTAATGTATGTCCACACTGTTGGAGTAGGAATTGGTGCTAAAGGAATTCTTGCATTGGCCATATCAATTGAGGTGACCAGTGAGAGGTTTAATGCTAGTTTTTTCTCAGGGCCACTGGTGTTGTGAACTAGCGCCCATGGTTGAGGTGGAGTGGTGTCAAAAGGAACTACACTAGCAAGATGGTGAAAAATATATTTAAGATTATGGGTAGCCTTCGTATGAATCTGTTGTTGCAAAAACAATTGTCTTCTGATTATTGTGACTAAATTCAAAATCCCAAGTGCAAGTCATCCCGGGCCTTGTTGTGTAGTAATAGTGACCAATATAATGTCTTGGTCGGTCCTTTATCTTTTAACACTGACGAGTATGGGATGTAGTGACTGCTACAAAACCTGTTTTCAAACTAATTTATCCATAGGGTTAGCCTTGAAGCTCGAGAATTTAGTTTTCCACAGATAATCTCTCTCCTCTCTTATTTAGGGATGGACCGAATGTGGAAAGGGTCCATGGGAGTAGAAATAGGGTTTTTTTTTTCTTGAAAGATTCCTTCTCTTTAGGTAACTTGACGATGGGGTATGTTCCCTATTCCCTATGTCGGGAAGCCTCAACCTGCCTTCTATAATGGTTTCACATAGTGCAAGTTTCAATGGTGTCCATTTCATCCTTGAGGGTCAGTTTCAGATGCACCGACCACTTTGCTACTCCCTACTAGATATCATCTTCTTTGATGTAGAAAAAAATTATCTTCATGTACTCTCCCTAGTCATCACTAGGATAGATATAGAAATTATGAAAATTACATTCAAATTCAATAAAACTAACATACATGTCGATGACGTTGCGCAGGAAGAACAAATGTGAGTCGGTCTCCTAGATGATCTATTGGTACCACTTTTGGAAGGATTTATCATTGGAAGCTTGAACAACATAATCTTTGTTGATTTACAAAGAAAGGAATCTAGGGGTCTCAAAATTTGTCCCACCCACAATAGCATGCTCATGGCCCAGAGGGGATTTTCATAGAATCATGGAAAGAAGTAAAGGGATCCAACTATAATGGGATTCCTTCCTAATTTTTTGAACATCGAAGAAATCGTAAAAAAACTTATTGAGAATATAGTGTTCCCATGCCATTCGAACACCTCCAAGGTAGCATTCAACATCTATGACAACACTAATTGGGCATTTGTCTTTTCTTCATTTCTGCAATAACTTACAAGAAATTAGTTAGGGGGGATATCAGACTCGTCGATCATTGTTTTATGGTATTATGAACCAATGTGTTTCCCAGCATGTACCTTACTTTCCATAAATTTCATCTAGTGTGGCATCTTTGGATTTCAATGCTTTTTCTGGATTCTCACCATACATAGAAAGTCATGTGACTCGATCTATAGCCTTTTCATCAGCTGGGTATTTCTCTCCTACTAAAAGGTATCCATCATGTAGCTGAACAATTAGAAATAATATGCAGTATGAAACTGATGTCACGTGGCCAAAGTGAGGATAGTTAACCAGTGTCATAATGGCATCCTATCGAAGTGGCTTGGCCCATTCTTGTGTCAGCACAAGTGCTTGTCCATCCACACTCCTAACAACTTGTTCATAGTTACAAAATAAGAGCTTTGCAAACTAAAATAGGTCTCAGACATCATATTCAATGAATCAAACATATTGAACCTTCCCAGTTTAGGATCTTGTGAAACTAACATTATTGGGTAGCGTTGGCTTCAATGTTTTCGTGTCCCTAGCAACCCTAGTTTTTTTACGGGCCTATGGCTTGCTCGACTAGGCCATTTGAAGCTATATTTACTAGGTACTATGATGTTGTTGAATCTCAAGGTGCATGAAGGTGAATACAATTTTGGAATCATCGAATGTGTACATGCCCGTCACCAAGTACCTTTTCCTATTTTTTTGTGTCGATAAGGGACCAAACTTAGACTACAAATAGTAATCAGTGAATTCGAATGGGGTAGTATAAATGCCTTTGAGAGGATATTTCGACCTTATTATAGCTTGATGATTTGCTGGTAAATGCACTAGGACATTAATAACTCATGGAAAATCACTACCCACCTCAAAGAATATCGGGACACCACTACCTATATCGTCCAATCACCCCCCTCACCGTTAGTTGGTGGGTAGGATGATTTGTCCTTGTGTCCACCATTGGATTCAACTTTACTTCAGTACATGTCAGCCTTACTTATATCATTTCATATTCATATGGAATTTAAACTAAACTCCATTATCAAACGTACAAAAACTCCATACTGAATTTCCCCATTTACCATCAAGTTATTCAAAATGTGCTACATCTTCAGGAGAGTACAACGGGTTTGTTGGTATTTAAGACACGAAAGTGTCTACACCGCCTAATATTTTATTGTGATGTTGAATTCTCTACACATGCATGAAGTATTATTCTTCAAGGGCATCACGCATGATTATTGTGCATCGCTACATCCATTCATGAAGTATTAATCACACAGTTCGTGACACTTATTCACACAGATCCAATTTCTAGGTCTTCTCCGTGGAGTATTTTCAATAAACACAGTTGGACCTAGAGGCACATGTTGACCTTAGGTCTACGAAGATTTATTTTTTTTCTTTCAATAGGAGCCGAAGGAACCTAACAGATGGAATTTCTTTTCAACAAAGCACATTGGGATTTCAGATATATTATTTGCACACCATGTCACTACTTTTCTATACAACACCTCTTGCAAGAACACATGTATTGGAGGATTGTGACCCGCAACATGAAACTTTCCTTTATTGAGTCTTTGATGGCTATCCATTCATGGATATGCCCCTGATTCGCTACCCATCATTGTATGGATATACCCACCAACATTGTATAGAGGGTGCATATCCAGTGGAATATAGGAAGTTTCCACTGGATCCATCCCATCGGAATGGTAGGGTATTTATTTGTTATTGCCTACCGCAGTGGTAACTCATGTGCATCTCCTAGTAGAGACATCATATATCTTATTTTTCCACCTCTCCATCATCATCTAAATTTGTATCATAGGATTTCATACTTCTCCAACACAGCTCCCCATCTTCAATGCGATTGATATAATATTCTTTGCGCCCGATGATTTAATAGATGTTTTCCATAATGGAGCTCTATGCATCCTCATTTAAGGGCTCATTGTATCTATCATCTTCAGTTGGATCCAATGGTGCAATCACGTGCAAGGTCTCCACCATAAATGACATATGTCTCTTCTTTAAATTCAACATGGCATTGTTTGTTAATCCCTAAATAGTGGCACAATACCCCTTAATTGGGGCATATTACATTATTAACGTTATTTTATTTATGTCATCTTGGATCCATTAGTTTTAATTGTACCTCCTAGTCTCCTATATATACCAAGGAGACCTTTTCATTTGGAATCATTTGGTATTTAGAAATTTATGTGGTGTATAAGGAGGTTTGCCCCTCGAAGAGGATTATTATCCAAAACTCTCTCTTTTTCAAGGTGTTGAGTACTTATTCTAAGGTTTTTTATGCTATTTTGATATTTGGTTCTTAACATTTGGTATAAGAGCTCAAGGTCTTGGGGTTTCACTGCTGCATCTGAGACACCTTGGAATTTTAGCTATAAGGTTTTTTTTACAACATTTCATAAGGAACCCCTTGGAGGATATTTAGTAGATAGATAAAGGTATGTGGGGTTCGAATTTCATCTCATGAGACCTTATACTTTCAGAGATATAGCATGTGTAATATAGGGTTATGGAATTATCCTGAATTTAGTAATCGCGGAAGTTTCTCTATAAACTATTTTCTATGACATTTCAGACCCTGAAACCTAAAGGATATTCATATAAATGATCAAGGTAGCTTTGATAAAAATTCCAGCTTCTTGGTCATCCTACTTTTGGAGATACACCTTATGTAAGGTAAGGTATCTGACTAGTCATATTAATTAGTCTCAAATAGGTGTTTCAGTTAAAAATTATATATTCTTCAGTGATTATCCAAATTAAGTGAGACTATTTGCATTGGATAGTGGACAGTCTGTAGTATTTCTGGTGCAAGTTTCTGAATCAAATATCATATATTGTGCTCTTGGCACGCTTTACAAGTATGCTCTCCTGGAAGGGACACAAATCAACAAGGTGTGGGGAACTTACCATGACTTCCACTTTGCACATCCAATTTTGATTAGACCTATGGCATTGCAGAGAAGACGTATCAAAGAACTACAAAACAAATTTTTTAGACCCAAAAGGGTCAAAATTTTGGAGATGTAGCAGAAGAAAGATTGTCTAGTAGAACCACCTTGAAATGAAGGTTTAAAAGTGATACTTGTCCAACATGCCACCAAAAAAGGGAACTTATACACCAAATAAGCCTCTAGGTAGTCCTACTTGGACTCTTGATGAAGGTGAAGAAATGTGTAGGGACATACATGATTTACAAAAGAAGACAATAACAAAAGATGAATTGCAATGGATGATGGATTCAACTAAAGCTAAGTAGGAGGAAATAATGGATACTAATATGGATGTTTTAAAAAGGGAGATCTTGGAAGGATTGAAAATTTTCCTAATAGAGAGGCCACCTGAAAGTGAAAATGTATCCCATGAAATTCATGATGAGGACACAAGGAAGATGAATCATGACTAGAGAAACTCCATCTTGGGGTTGAAGACCAACCACTTTCCTAAGATCAATATGAGGAATTTTGATGGCAATGATCCAATCACATGGATACTTCAGATGGAGCAGTTCTTCGATCTACATGATGTGCCACATACAAAAAAGGTACAAATTCCTTCTTTATATTTAGAACCCAATCAATTTGTGTGGTATCCAGGTCTTTGTTCTCGCAAATCACTTTTCACTTGGAACATTTTCATGGAAGAAAGGATATCACACTATGAGGGAGGATACAAGGAGAAATACCTTCTTTAGCCAATTGATCCATCCCAAGAAAAAGGGTTCAGTTACGGAGCACATCGAGAACTTCCAAAGATTGAATATAAAGGTAACAAATATTCAAGATGAGCACCTGATTTATGTATTCATATAAAATTTAAAGGATAACCTTCAACATGAGGTTCACCTTTGGGAACCCAAATCATTGGAGAATGTGTTGACGGTGGCGAGAAATGTTGAAAGTAAAAATATGGCTATGGCTACTAGAAGGACCACTCCTAAAATATATCGAGAGAATAATGTTCCTTCTTCTAAAACACCTCAACCTACAAGGTTGAGACCTCAACAATTGGAGGAAATAAAATCAAAAGGTTTATTCTTTAATTGTGATAGAAAGTACAGTAAGGGGCATAAGTGTGGTGAGAATAAATTATTCTACATAGATTGTGAAGAGGAAGAAGAAGAAGAAGAATAAGAAGAACAAGAACCATCTCAATATGAAAACCTAGAAGAGATTTCTTCTGAAGAGTTGACTCCCACGATATCATGTAATGCATTGGCTAGAATTAGCACTCCTCAAACCCTCAAGATCAAAGGATGTATCAAAAATAAAAAGTTAATAGTGTTAATTGATTATGGTAGTACTCATAATTTCACTCACTGTAAATTATCCAAATATCTCAATTGATTTATATATCCAACACCAGAGTTTCAAGTAATGATTGAAAATGGAGGAACTATCAATTTCTCAAGAAAATGCTATAAGATCAATCTTACTATGGGGGAATATGTAATGAATAGTCCAATGATTTCTATACCCATGGGTGGTGTTGATGTCATACTAGGAATCCAATGGTTACAATCATTGGGAACAATGAATTTTAATTTTCAAGAACTTTTCATGAAATTTTCATTGGAAGGAAAGGAAATTGAGTTAAGGGGTATCATAGGGAAACCTAGTAAGGTGATAAGTTCTAATGGCATGAAAAAATTATTGAAAATGGGGAATCAGGGTGTAATTGTACAACTATGCTCACTATATTTTCAAACATCTAAGCCATCTATTCCCCTAGATCTCCAAGGGATCATTGATAAGCATTCCAAATTATTTGAAGATATTCCCAGAGTTATTCCACCCACTTGAAATCATGATCCTGCTATTCACCTAATTCTTGGGAGTATTCCTCCTAACATTAGGACTTACATATACCTTTATTCCCAGAAGAGTTAAATTGAGCGTATAGTTGAAGAAATCTTAGAGGCTGGCATTATTAGACCTAGCCAAATTTCTTACTCTGCACCAGTCGTAATGGTACTCAAGAAAGAGGGCTCATGGTGTATGTGTCCAGATTATAGAGAGATAAAAAAAATCACTATTAAAGATACGTTTCCCATTCCCATCATTGATGAATTGTTAGATTAAATACATGGATCAATCTATTTCACAAAGTTGGATCTATGTTCAGGGTATCATCAAATTAGAATGAAGGAAACATATATCCCCAAAACAACATTCCGAAATCATGAAGGCCATTATGAATTTTTGGTCATGCATTTTGTCCTTATGAATGCACCTTCCATATTCCAAGAATTGATGAATTCCATTTTGAAGCCCTTTCTTCGAAAATTTGTGTTAGTATTTTTTGATGATATACTAATCTATAGAAACTCCTGGGAGGATCATGTTCGATGTGTTGACAAGGTGATACAACTACTAAAGGAGCAACAACTATATGTCAAACCATCCAAATGTTTCTTTGGGGTGAAGGAGCTAGATTATTTCGGTCATATTGTATCTCAGGAAGGTGCCAAGGTAAACCCTAACAATATTAAGGCAATGATGGACTGGACGATTCCAAAAACATTGAAGAATCTTAAAGAATTTTTGGGTTTGACATGTTAGTATCGCAAGTTTGTTCGAAACTATGGGAGAATAGAAACACCTTTAACGACATTAAATAAGAAGGATGCATTTTCATGGACTCCAGAGGAAACTCAAGATTTTGAACAACTTAAAAAGGCGATGTGAAAATATTCTTTCTTGACCACACCAGACTTCAAAAAAACATTTAGAGTGGAATGTGATCCCTTGGGAAATGGAACTCGTTTTTTTCTAATGCAAGAAAGAAATCCCCTTGCTTTTGAAAGTTGGCCACTCAAGGGAAAGTACTTACAAAAACCCATTTATGAGAAGGAAATGATGGAAATACTACATGCATTGAAGAAATGGCGCCCTTACCTAATAGGTAGGAACTTCAAGGTCAAAACATATCATGATAGTATTAAATACTTCTTGGAACAAAGACTATATTCAAACGAATAACAAAAATGGGTGACTAAGATGTTGGGTTATGATTTTGAAATCATCTTCAAAAAAGGAAGAAAAATGTTGTGGCAGATGCACTCTCAATAAAAGATGAATATGTTGAGGCCTTTCTCCTTTCTATCTCGATCATCCAACCCGATTGGATAATAGAAGTGTGGTATGAATGGAAGAATGAAGAAAATGTGTGGACTCTCATTCAAAGGTTGTAGAGGGATTCTAGTGCATCAAATACATTTACATGGAAAAATGAGTCACTATGGTACAAAGATCGCTTATATTTATGTAAGAACTCCCAACTCAAACAAAAGGTACTCTTGGAATTGCACACCTCTCTGGGGTGTAAATACTTCATGGGTTATAAACACAGCTGAAAGTAAAAGACCTCTGAATCAAGAAGATAATCAGGCTCCACAACCAACAATATCCCACTTGGAGATTGATCTCAACAATTCCATCATTGTTGTATATGCTGGACTTTGAACCTTCTTGGACCTGGAAAATTTCTCATCTTCATCTTCATTCTTGAAGACCAACTTCAACTGAGCAAGAACTCAATTTCTCCTTGGTTACTCCCTTTGTTAACATGTCTTCAGGATTATGGCTAGTGTGTATCTTTTCCAACTTCAAATGTCCATCTTCCAAGGCGGATCGTATGAAGTGGTACCTCAACTGTATATGCTTAGTCTTCGAATGGAAGGTTGATTTCTTTGCAAGATAAATGGCACTCTCACTGTCATAGTACAACCTGTTATTCTCTTGATTCTTTCCCAATTCCTCCATAAACCTCTGTAACCAAATCATCTCTTTGCTAGCCTCTGTAGCAGCAACATACTCTGCCTATGTTGTTGAAAGTGCAACAACCTTTTTCAGTTTTGAAATCCAACTTACTGTTGTTCCACCTATAGTAAACACATACCCTGTGGTACTCCTCCTACTATCTTTATCACCTACCATATCTGAATCAACATATCCTTGTAGAACAATTTTTGAACCTCCAAAACATAATGCATGATTAGTAGTACCTCTCAAGTATCTGAGAATCCACTTTACTGCCTCTCAATGTTCTTTACCTGGATTGTTCATATATCTGCTCACAACTCCCACTGCATGTGCAATATCTGGTCTTGTGCAAACCATTGCATACATCAAGTTGCCAACTATTGATGAATATGGGACCCTGGACATGTATTCTATCTCCTCCTGTGTCTTGGGACACATTTCCTTAGTTAATTTGAAATAGTTGGCCAAAGGTGTTGTAACTAGTTTTGCATTCTGCATTCTAAACCTCTCCAACACCTTCTCTATGTACTCACCCTGAGACAATGTCAGTTTGCGATTTTTCATGTCTCTTGTTATTCTCATACCAAGGATTTTCTTTGCAACACCTAAATCCTTCATCGCAAATGAATTGGCTAATTTCTTCTTGAGCACATTTATATCTTACATATTAGACCCTACAACAAGAATGTCATCTACATACAATAGCAAGATAATAAAGATTCCATTTTATATCTTTTTAAAATAAACAGAGTGACCAGAATGACATCTACTATAACCATGTTTTTTCATAAACCTGTCAAACTTCAGATACCATTGCCTGCCTTGGAGCTTGATTTAGGCCATATAATCTCTTCTTCAACCTGCATACCAAATTCTCCTTCCCTTTGACCTCATACCCCTGTGGCTGCTGCATATAAATATATTCCTCCAAATCCCCATAAAGAAAAGTTCTTTTTACATCTAATTGTTCAAGATGCAAATTTTCTACTACTACAAGGCTTAAAATAGTTCTAATTGAAGTCATTTTAAGAATAGGAGAAAATATTTCATCAAAATCTATACCTTTCTTTTGTGCAAACCCCTTTACAACAAGTCTAGCCTTGTACCGCTTTTCTCCTCCATCTTCTTCCTTCAACTTGTAAACCCATTTAGTCTGCAATGTTCTTTTTCTTGCAGGCAACTGAACCAAGTCCCAAGTATGGTTATTTACCAAGGAATCCATTTTCTCTTTCATGCCTTGCTCCCACTTCCTTTTGGTGTCTACCTGCATTGCCTCTTCATAACATACTGGTTCACTAGAATCAGTCAACAATAAATAATACAATGAAGGAGGGTATCGTTTAGGGGGTATATTTAACGTGGTAGATTTTCTAACAACACTTGCAGGTGTTTGAGGTACCTGCTACTCATGTTGTTGTACATTTTGATTTTCTGGTTCCTTTGGAATTTCTTTTTCAGTGATCTCATCAAGCACTGTGTATTCTTGTTTTTCTTTTTCCTATTTCTTTCCCTGCAACTGATATTTGTACATGACCTTCTCATTGAATATGAC
>ML776854.1:4285794-4324601 GCA_009831015.1 Picea engelmannii | reverse complement strand
CTTCCCTTGAACAAAAAGTATTGATTATTTCTCATATATTGTGCATGGTATATTGTGGTGTATTGGTGTAACTCTTATACTATTGTTCATTTCTCATTGAATATAATTGAATGTTTTAATTATAAGTTGAAAAAGGTTTTAAAATTGTACTTGATACTAATTCACCCCCCTCTTAGTATCAACAGGCTACATCCACCAGAGAAATTGCCAGGTCCTTCCATTATTATTATCCAGCAAATGAAGGGATACAACCTACAACAAAACCTGTTGTAACTTCCTCTTCTTTCTCTCACAGTCTCATCTCTCAGAATACAATATTCACAATCAACCATAGCCATAATACATTTCCCTCATAAAAGAGGGTTTCCTTCTAGGGAAAAAAAACCTAACATAATCTCTATCATTAGATCTGTGACCTTATAATGAACATTCCCGATTTACAATGAAATTACAATATACATTTACAAGGCAATTTTTCCTTTGGGGGCTTTTCCCCCGAACCCTCGCTGGGGGCTTGCTTGCCCCCAGACCCCCCAGCCGGGGGGATAGGCCCCCCCGGGACCCCGCAGAGGGGGTACCCCCCCTCTGCACTCCCCTGCATTGAAGAGTGTACATACTTCTGGGGTGTAAATACTTCATGGGTTATAAACACGGTTGAAAGTAAAAGACCTCTGAATTAGGAAGATAATCAGGCTCCACAACCAACACTATGGAACTTATAAGGTGTTGCAAATGATTGGTACTATGGCATACAAATTGGAGTTTCTTGTATCTTCGCAAGTACACCTAGTTTTCCATGTTTCATGCTTAAATAAGGTTATAGGTGACAATATCCCAGTTCAAACTATATTTGTAGAACATGACGAGGAAGGAAAAATCATATTGGAGCCTGAAGCTATCACTGACACAATAATTCTCCAGCTAAGGAATAGATCCATTTCAGAGTATCTGATTAAGTGGAGGCAACTACCTGCTAACGACTCCACTTGGGAAGATGCGTCTTTTATACAGAAGCATCCAAAATTACTCAAGCATTGCAGATTTTTTTTTTTGAATGGGAGGGGCATGTTAAGCCCTAAATAATGTCACATTACCCCTTAATTGGGGCATATTACATTAGTAATCTTATTTTCTTTATTTCATCTTGGATCCATTAGTTGTAATTGTACCTCCTAGTCTCCTATATATACCAAGGAGACCTTTTCATTTGTAATCATCTAGTATTTGGAAATTTGTGTCATGTATAAGGAGGTTTCCCCCTCGAAGAGGCTTATTATATGAAATTCTCTCTTTTTCAAGGCATTGAGTACTTATTCTGAGGTTTCTTTATGCTATTTTGATATTTGGTTCTTAACATTGTTTTTGAATGCCCAATCAATACTAAGGAGGGAAGGGTAAGGATATGAGTGTTCTATGATCTCAATGCCATCAAAATATATCTTAGTCTTCACCCCTTTGATTTCCACTTTGATGTTTTCTACCTATAAGATAGATTCTTTATTGATTAGCTAGCCGAAGTTGAATGGAGACTGCACCAAGCTTGGTCTACCCATCAACTCCCAATATTTATTTCGAAATATGTTCACCTCAGATCCTAGATCCAATATCAATCCATCCATTTCATATCTTCTGAGTTAATACATCATATTGAACTCTTTTCTCGTGCACTTATGTTTATTGACCTAGAACACATCCCTTTCTAGCCATGGGGCTGATATAGATATAAGTTTACCTTCTTCCCCCATGCAATTTGTTGACATGTGCATCAATTTTCTCATGGCATCAGGATCATTCAACAACTTCAAACAATAGTGCAACAAGTTACGTACTTGATCTTTGGCTTACTCTTCATGGCCCATGTCACAAAATTCTTCTTCTTGTGTTGTGTGCTTTAGATATTCGCACAGATGCTCCTCTATTTCCCTCTATTCGGATCATCATAACTCTTCTTTCCTATGAGATTCTTCCAGTGACCTTTGTGTTGCACGTTTTATTTCCTTGCACACACAAGCTTATTCCAAAGGATTTTGTGTGGCATGTTGCAATTTCTCACAAGGTTAACCCTCTTCCAACGATCTATGTGTGGCATGATGCACCTCCTTGCATACCTGATCCTCCTCTAGTAACCTTTGTGTCACATGATATAGCTCTTCCTACACTCTTTCTTCCTTTAGAGCCCTCTGCTTCTATTGTTAACCTAAAACTACTTCTATTTTGCAACATAAAACTTAGGAGGAGGTTTCATTTCCTTTGTAATATTCTCGTCCATTATTTGGATCAAACATTCCCCACAATCTAATTCCACTCCTGTATTCACTCCACCTTAGGTTATACCCACACATCAACTTCCTCATCCTTCTTTTTATTCCTGCATGAATTTGCAACAACCATGTTGTAGTGTTCTTTCTTCTCTTCCCACTTTTTCAACAAGTTAGGACAATCCTTTGTGACATGATCGGTACTATATAAGTACCCACATAGAGAATGTGGTTTGGTGAAAAACCTTGATACATGGCCTATCTCGCAACAATTAAAACAAGTGGTTGGTATTCCTCCACCTCCTCCATATCCTTGTCCTTGGTTGCATCCATATCCACCCTTGGGACCTCCTTGGTATCCACCTCTCTCAACACCTCTATGTTCACCCCCTTATTTCTCTTATTGAACCTGAAATACATTGTAGGTGTGGTATTACATCAACTAAAGTGACCAAACTTTGTTCACATCATGTCCCATAGATTTGCAAAATTCACTGAAATGAGTATGGTGAGTTTTCTTATATTTATCTATCATTGTGCAATGGGGTGGAATATGTCCCCGTTGTTTTCAAATATCACTCCATTCCGTTTGAGGGTGAGTTGAAAATGGAATTGACACACCTGTTACCAAATAATTTCCCAATGTAGGACATTCATCCCTGCGGTGACCTTCCAATCGACACATAGTAAATCATACATTCTCACACACCACCTTCATCTTTGTCATATCTTGCAACTTCATTTTCAGGTTTGCAAGTAGGGATTGCACCTACACCAATACTGTTAAATTTTCTCCACCTCTTAGCATAGCCTCTAGGTGCATCACAATGTCCATAGCCTCTGCCTAAGTAGTCACCTTTTGTTGGGTAAGTGGAACTCGAATATGGGGAAGCATCCCCACAATAAAGCATTATCTATGTTGAACGTCTTAGATCTATAATGTCAACCTATCTAACAAGATTTTAACCATTGGTAATAGTCCCATACAGTCTATCCCAATTGTTGCTCAATCTCCTTAATCTCTATAATGCATTGAGATTATGATTTAGCATTTAGGATTTAGGAACTCCTTAAGCAGATCTCATTTAATTTATTTCATGGACATCATCTTTCCCATTGGTGCAATTTACTGGTACTTCATGTACCACGTCAGGGATCTATCCCTGAAAGTGGTCTCCAGTTGTGAAATATTTTATTCTTTATCTATGGTTCTCTTCACAAACCATATAGATTCACATGTAAACCAATACTACTCTACATATTCCTTACCCATCCCATGGAACACAAGTATCCTTAGAGTTTTATCCTAGTTTTCCATTCTCAATCTAAGACTATGTCCTCTTGACTGACTTCTCACTATTGGGGATCTTGGTATTCATAATCTCCCTTATGAAGCATTATTGAATTCATCCTCCTTTTCACTAGTATCTTCTCTCCTTTATTCTCCTACTCCTTCTTCTACTCCTATTGTTGCATTTTCTATTATTATTTCTTCTTGGTTAAAAATGATCAAAGGGGGTGGTTCAAATGGGGGGAACCTTCATATTCTCCCATCATTTCTTGTGAGGGAACCAAGAGAGTTTTCTACCTACAACCGCATAATACCATCCACTATTGATAACTCCTCTTCCCCTCCTTCGGCGGGAACTTCATCATATTTTCCTACTTACACACCTCTACATTGGACCTCATCTTCCTCTAAAGTTGCAACATCTCACAACATCCAAGGGGGTCGGACTTCATCTTATCTTCCCCTATTACCACTAATTTAGGTATCTTCACTGGATACCCTACTACTAACTTCATGCCAATTTCTTGGCTTGTATTTGTTTGTGCTCCTCTATGGCATAATACTCTCTCCCACTTTTCCTCCACGTGTAGTATCCTTCATTTTAATTATAGTCATAACCCCTTCTCTAACACCCCTTAGTACTTTCTTTTCTCTTTTATGTTTCTCTTTCCTCATTATATAAAATCTCGTTTCATATATTTTGGTTCTTTCTCTTATTTTCTCCTATGGGTCCATTCATTCCCTCACCTCATCTTAGCATCTTCTAGATCCTCTTACTAGATCTATCTCCTCTCTATCTTTTATCCCTTATTTTCATTCCCCCCAGTGCTAGGGGAGTCTACATAGCCATCTTATTAGGCTCCATGTACATGAATAATTTCTCCATGAACAACATATTGATCCATAGGGGGATTTATTCTAGCATCCTTTTCTAAGGACCTTCATCAAACTTTATTTCATCCTCACTGAAAGAATCATTGTATTCTAGATCAAACTCAATAATGTATCCTTCCTTCACTTTAGTAAACCAAAAGTCGATTGCTCAAGCCCACTTATTATCCAATGCATTTATCCTATAAAATGTAGTCTGGTCCTAGACCAATCATTCTTAAGGCCTCAAAGTAGTGATAGTAGAAATATTCCTCTTCAACCATTCATACAACAAACATGGAAACTCAATAAATAAAATCTCATGAAAATCAGTATAGATATACCTCTCCTTCCAACATTTCACACTGGTGATAAAACCCTAAGTATCTCATCGAACAAACTCATCTTCTCTTGTAGTGAGCCAATCCTATATTCCCTCCTGATATGGATACCACCTGATTCTCTCCCTTCATAATTCAATACAAAACCTTTAGGTCCCAACAATAGAACCATTTGTTGGCTCGCTTGTGCACATACTTCATAACGTTGGGGGGTTGATGACCTAGGGGTCATCAAGAGTATGGCCAAAAAAACCCTAAGGAATAGACATATCAATCGTTAGTATAGGTTTGAATAATGTCTCACCTGAGATTTCGTTAGAATCATAGAGACCATCTGGTCTTATGTCAGAGATGAAGGGTTAAAATACACCAAGAATCCACTCGGGCGGACATTCACACAACTCCCTACAGTTCATTATGATATTAACAGAATGCAACATTACCATATTCATCCATTGAACTCATAATCAAAATAGTAAATGACATGAATAACAATAGCTCTATATTATTTCCATTCAAACAGTGGCATAAATGAGCCAAGAGACTCATAATTCATCAGGAATGACACCTTGTACTCTCATACATTCTCTTATTAATGCATTACAAGGTGCCATGATATTTCTATCATACTTTGCACATAATACTAACTTGAATCTATTATAGACTCCTTACAAAAATTGTTCCATCCACATAGAAAACTACTCTTTAGACTCTCAACATGACTCATGCAAAAACAATCCAAACTAATTCTTTCTTTGCAGCAGACCTCAAACTCTTCGAACTCTTCTTTTTTTGTTCACTTCTCCTTTTTCTTTCCTTCTCTTCTTTGGCGTTCTGTCGCTTTTTCCTCTACTCCACTCACTCTTCACACTGCCAATTCTACATGCTTTGGAGTCATGGAAATCTTAACCAAGTTTTTATCTCATCCTTTCATTGCTCCATTATCTCTCGTTCTTCTTGATTCGACATGCATGTCATATCTTCTTGATTCATGGTGTGCATGATTGATTTCATCCATCATGTAGTTGTTGATGTGAACGAAAAATTGTAGTGCACGCACAACTATTCTTGTGTATGGTGCAATATTCACCCCAAAACTTTGGGTGACAATGGTGATTATGGAGACTATGGTTAACCAAGCTTCACTATGGATAAAAATAGTTGAATATGGTTTACTTCGATTAATTTTTTTCGACTATTTGTTTTACCATGGTTGACCATGGTTGATAATGGTTGGCTACATTTGACCATGTTTTACCATGGTTGACTTATGTTGATTGCAGTGTTCCTTAATGTTTATGTCACATTTGACATTCTTCTTGGTTGACTTATGTTGAATTTATATCTTCCTCGGTGGCTATGTTGCATTGCATTCTTCATTGTGTAATAAGAGATGATAATGGTTTATTTTGGTTGAGCATGGTTGACTATGGCCAATAATGATTGGCTACATTTGACCATGCTCGACCATGGATTATTATGTTCAACCATGTGTAAACTAGTTTATAGTGGTTCACCATGTTTGGATATGGTTAACAATGGACCTTTGACCATGGTTTGAATGTTTTAGTATGGTTGATTATGGTCAACCATGTTTGACAATTGTTGAATACAGTTGAATAAGGGTGACTATGACTATAGGAATAAGGGTGACTATGACTATGGGAGACTATATTTGAACAAGATTCATGATGGTTAACAATTGTCGAATATGGTTGTTCATGTTTGACTATGTTTAAAATTGGTTGACTATTGTTGGCCATGTTTGAAAATGGTTCAATATAGTTGGTTTAGTCACATTGACTTGCTATGTTCCTGAATGGTATTTTGCATTACGACATTGAGTTATGTCGAATTTATATGTTCCTTAATGGTTTTTTTGCATTGCGACATTCTTTATTTTGATTTTCTACCTTCCTTAGTGGTTATGTATACATGCATCTAAATTTTAAAAAAATTAAAAATGTTCCCACATTAATAATTTGGTTGACCATGGTTATACTATGGTTTATCTATTGTCATTTTCATCTTGGTTGAGTTGTGTTGAATTGCTATGTTCCTCAATAGTTATGTTACACTATGAAATTTCCCAAGGGTTATATAAGATTGTGATGTTTGTCAATTATTATGTCACATTGTGACACTCATCTTGGCTAACTTATGTCTATTTTGTACGCTCTTCAATGGATATGTTGCATTGAAATGTTCCGCAAGGGTTATGTCACATTGTGTTTCTTTCATTCATCAATGGTTATGTTGCACTGTGAAATTCATTAAGGATTATGTCACATTGTGACATTAAGAGGTCGACTTCAATATTATGTCAAATTGTGATACTAATAGGTTTATAATATGGCTACATCTAATGCAATGTTCATCTTCATTGCTATATGTGGACTTGCTATAATACTCAATGGTTATGTCACACTACAACATTCCCCAAGGGTTGTGCTAGATTGTGATGTTTTTATTGGCTATGTTGCATTGTGGCATTCTTCAATGGTTACATTGCATCGCATTTTTTTAAGTGTAGTTGACTATGGTTGATAGTGTTTGACCATGATGTACATGGTTGAGCATGGTTTACTATGGATTACCATTTTGACTATGGTTAAGCATGACCAACTTTATGTCTCATTGCCACATTCATCTTGAGCATGACTTACTATAGATGACATGTTAAATTTGGTTGAGCATGATTGAATTCATGTCTTATTTCCACATTCATCTTTCCTAACTTATGTCAATTGCGATGTTCCTAGATGGTTATGTTAGATTGTGACATTCATCTTGGTTATGTCAAATTACTATGTTATTTAATGGTTATGTTGCATTCAAACATTATTTAAGGGTTAATTAAAATTGATTTTGTTTGGTTTTAGTTGACTATGGTTGACCATTATGTACATGGTTAAGCATGGTTTACTACAGATGACCATGTTGACTAGGGTTGAGCATGATTGACATTATGTTTCACTTCCACATTCATCTTAAACATGGTTTCTTGTGGAGGACGATGTTGGCAATGGTTGGACATGATTAACTTTATGTATCATCACCACATTCATCTTAGCTAACATATGTTGATTGGTATGTTCCCCAATTGTTATGTCACATTGCGACATTCATGTTCGTTGACTTATCTTGATTGCGATGTTCCATAATGTCATTATGTCACATTGTGACATTCATCTTAGATGACTTATGTCAAATATCTTTGTTCATTAATGGTTATGTTACATTGCAACATTATTCAAGGGTTATGTCACATTGAGACATTCGTCTTAGCTTACTTATGTCTAATTGCTACATTCCTCAATGGTTATGTTGTATTGCAACATTCTTCAAGGGTTATGTTGAAGTGATTTTGTTTGACTATAGTTGACCATGGTTGAGATGATTTTTTGATCATATTCATTTATGTTTGGAAATCATTAACCATGGTTGGCCATGTTTGACTATGGTTGAGTATGGCCCACCATGCTTGACCATGTTTCATTACAATTAAAAAAGGATGAGTATGGTTGTATGTGGCGACCATGTTTGAGTATGTTTTTGTTCACTTATATCAATTGCATTGTTCCTCGATGGTTATGTCACATTGTGAAATTCATCTTTTCTGACCTATGCAATTGCAAAATTCCATAATATGGTTATGCCACATTGTGACATTCATTTTTACTAGGGTTTACTATGGCTAACAATAGTTTTATATGGTTTAGTTTGTTTAATCATGTTTGAATATGGTTGAGGAAAATATGGCTAGTTATATTATGTTGAATAGTTGCATTCATCAAAGATTAGGTTTCATTGTGACATTCTTTAAGGGTTATGGCACATTGATACATTCATCTTTGTTGACTTATGTGTAATGGATACATTCCTCAATGGTTATGTTACATTGCAACATTATTCAAGGGTTATGTCAAATTGAATTTGTTTGATAGTGGTTGATCATGGTTGAGATGATTGTTTGATGATAATATTTTATGTTTGACAATTTTTCACCACGGTTGACCACATTTGATTATGGTTGTTAATGGTCAACTATGTTCGACCACGTTTTATTATAGTTAAACAAGGATGAGTATGGTTGACCATGTTTGAGTATGGTTAACATTAGTTGATTATCATTAATTAAATGGGATAACATGAAAACGTTTATTTTCTTAATAAGTATTTTTAACCTTTTTATAAAGTAAAAAGATATAAATTTTCCCAAAAAAATATAACTAAGAACATAATGTACTTCTATGACTACTATATGAGTGTGTTATTATTATCCCTATCATTTTGTATTTAAATTTATAAATAAGAAACCTTGTATAAAATCTAAATATGAGAGAAAAATTAATTACATAATTTATTTCCAATTGATTACTTTTTTAAATTTATCTTTAGTGTGTCATCAATGTCTTCTTCTCATTTTATCCCTCCATTTTTCTTTAAATCTTCTTAAATATGTGAAAGGTTCACTAGACTAAAATCACAATACTTTCATCAATTACAAGGATGAGTATGGTTGAACATGTTTGAGTATGGTTTGGATGGCTTATGTCAATTGCAATATTCCCCAATGGTTGTCACATTGTGACATTCATATTGGACGACTCATGTCAATTATGAGAATATGGTTGACGTGCCGACAAGTGCATATGTCGGTTGATAATGGTTGAGATGATTGTTTGATTATAGCCATTTATGTTTGAAAAGTGTTGACCATTGTTGGCCTCATTTCACTATGGTTGACTATGGTCAACCATGTTTGATTACATTTTAACAAAGATGAGTATGGTTGACTATTTTTTACCCTATTTGAGTATGGTTGAAAATGATTGAATATGGTTGGCAATGGTTGAATATGTTGTTTGAGTATGATTATGTTTAATTGGTTATGATTAATTATATAGAATACCATGACTAGTTTTATTTTCTTAATAATTATTTATCACTTTTTATAAAGTAAAAATATATAAAAAAATTTAACTAAAAATGCAATGTACCTCTATGACTACTTTTTTTTTCCTTGGAAAAAAAAGCGTAATTTTATTTATCCATAGATACAAAATTACATTATGTAGGTGTTGAACATTTTCCATCTGATTTCATCAGGTGATTTATCCTTCTGTCTTTAGATAGGAGAAAATACAATGTGTTGAGTGATACAAAAATAGTAACGTTGATCAGTTTTGCAGAAATCCTGTATGTTTCCTATGAGTGATAATGTACTTTGTCAGAGTAATATAGAGTCGTTCTTCTTATGATAGGACTTTTTTTTCCAAAATAATTAAAAAACAATAGTATTGGAGGGAGTTTTATCCCAGGGCCTCTATAAAGGGGCAGTGGAATAACTCAGATGTGTCTTCTTCCTTTTTTTCCAAAAAGTGTTAGGTTCCATGTGGAAGATGTAGTCCATCTTTGGAGAGAGAATCAACTATATGGTTTCATTCCCTGTAAACATGATTAAATGAGAAATCATCAAGAGTGTGAAGTAGTCTGAAGATTTCCTCTAAGATTGGATGAAAAAGGATGTTGTAGCAGGATTGTTGTTTGCTAGCCCAATTGATTATAATTTTGGAATCTCCAAAAATTTGGATATTTTGGACCCCTTTTTCCCCAACAAATTGTTGAAGTAACTTTAGGGCCAAAAGTTCAACAAGGTTGTTTGTTCCTATTCCCAGTCCCATTTTTTTTTGAATAAGTGTTTGTTGGAGAGGTAAAGGGTTGCACCACCTCCACAAAGTTGGTTTTAAGAGGCTCTATCAAAAAAATACTAAGGCTTTGTAGATTTAATAGAAGGGGGGGGGAGCGGAGCGCGAGGGAGGGGGAACTTTTTCTTGTGTGAAATGTGAGAGAATTGCAAGTCCTTTGGAAGTTGTGAGTTCGGGAAGCGAGGGTTTGTCTTGAAATATTTCGTTGTTGTGTGCTAGCCATATCCCGCAACAGATGATAAAGGGCAGGGCTATTACGTTTTTGTGGTGCTTTTGATGGGTCAAGTGTAGAAGGTCCCTCACAGATGAGTCTCTAATTTAATAGTAGAGTTAAGTATTGCCAGACCTGTTTGGTGAAGTGGAAGTGGATGAAGATGTGTGTGTTGTTTTTATTTTCTTCTTTGCAAAGGGCACACCATCCAGGTCCTTCGAAGCTTCTTTTTCTCATGTTATCCCAAGTGAGGGATTTTTTATTGAGTGCACACCACATGGAGATTTTTTCTTTTTGGGGAAACTTTAATTTCTAGAGTCCTCTCCACCACCAGGTTGGTTCGCCTTGTTGTAAGTCAATATTTAATGAGATATATCCCAACTTTGGGGTGTAATTCCCAAGAGGAGATATTTTCCAAACAAGTTCATCTTCTTCTTGTGTGATGACAATGTGACTAGATTGGAGGGAAAATATGTATCTGTTCCAAGGTTCTGAGAGTGTATCATGTAACCATAGGGATTCACTGTTTTTCCATCCTTGTTGCCAGATGTTTGTGGTGTAGGGTTCTGATACCCGTGTAAGGTATGAAATATCTTGTTGGTGTAGACTGTCAATCAACTCGGGGCTCAGTGAATGATTGACCCCACTTCCCAACCAGGGTTCCAATTCTATTAGTAAATGGGATCCATTGCCCAATTTCCATGATTGTACATCATAAATTACCTGAAAATAATTTTGGATGGATTTCCAAATAATGGAGCAATTTGTGAGATGTTTTTCAGGTTTTCAAATCTAGTCTTCTAGGGAATCCGTTCTAATGTAATTTTGTATCAGGATAGTTGTCCAAAGATTGTACGTGGTCAGTAATATCCAACCATATTTGGATGCTAGATATTTTGAAAAAAGGAAATTGTTTTTAGGCCCCATCCCCCCAAATCTTCCGGGTAAGCTGAAAGATCCCATTTGGCCTAGGGTGTTGTAAATGTTTCATGTTTTCCAGAATAGATAAAATGAAAGCAGAGTTTCCTGGATTTTTCTAGTAATCCTTTGGGGATCCATGCAAGAGACATCCAATAGACAGGAATGGCTTCTAGTATTGATTTTTTGAAAGTGAGACTTCCCACTCTTGATAGCCATCTATAAATCCAACATTTTAATCCATTTTCTAGTTTTTCTAGTAGCCAACACCAGTCTGACTTTCGATAATCATTTGGTTTTAAGTGAAAACCGAGGTATTTTATTCCTCCCTCGAAGTTCAGAATATCGAAGCGGAAAAGGGATTTGAAAAAATCTTATGTTGCCTCTTCCATTCGATAAAATGAAATTGTTGATTTCTGAACATTTATGTTTATACCCGTGGCAATATGAAACATTTTTAAAATCTTAGCCAATTTTTCAGCATCTCGTCGTCGACTTTTGTAGAAAAGAAGAATATCATCCAAAAAGAGGAGGTGGGAGATTTTGTAGCTTGGGTCAATCAAAATTCCAATGAGATTCCCAGAGTGGACTTTGGGGTTTATAGCTCGGCTAAGGCACTCAACCACCAAAAGAAAGAGAAGTGGTTAGAGTGGGAAACTTTTCCTCAGACCTCATTCAGAGTGAAAGAAAGGGGTGGCTTCCCCATTTATCAGTAAAGAAAAGGAAACCAAGTTTAGGAAGACTATGATCCATTTGATAAATGTAACTTCAAAACCCAAATGTGTGAGAAGGAGTCTAATGTAGGACTAGCTAACTCTGTCTAAAGCCTTTGACAGGTCAATTTTTAGAATGGATCCTTTGGATTTTGTGATTTTTAGGCTATGTAGAGTTTCCTGAGCTACTCTGATAGCTTCATGTATCTGTCTTCCTTGAAGAAACCCAAATTGTTCTATTGATATTTTGTTTGAGAGGATGGGTTTTAGTCTTCTCGCAATAATTTTAGCTATAATTTTGTAGAGACGGTTGCAAAGAGAGTTGGGTTGGAAATCATCGAAGGATTGAGGTTCATATTTTTTGGGGATGAGGGAGATAAATATTGTATTTATAGGTGCATATATATTCCCATGTTTCATTGATTCCTCTAAAAACTAAAGGAGATATTCTCCAATTAAATCAAATAAGGCCCCAAAGAATTCAATGGTCCATCCGTCTGGCCTTGGGATTTTATCCTTTTGAAAGATCTTAATTGTTTCTTTTAGTTCCTTTTCCATGAATTCAATAAAGAGATCTTGGTTTGCATCTTCATCCACAAAACTGGGGAAGTAGAGTGCCTATTTAATAATGTCTGCAATGCTTTCTCTTGGATCAACTTTAAAGAGGTTTTTGAAATGTGTGATCCCTAGTTGCACTAGATCCTCGAAATGGTGGCCGGAGAGTCCCCTTGTCCTTGTAATTTCCATATAGTGTTTATGGCCTTCCTCCCTTTCACAAAGGATTGGAAGTTTTTTTTTTGTTCATCTCCTTTGTCCAACCAAATGGCTCTACTTTTGAGGCGTCAGTCGACTTCTTTTTCATCCAATAGTTTTTTGCGACGAGTCTCCAGTGATCTGAAGCTTTCTTTTGACTTTTGTGTGTGAAATCCTCCCCCTTATGAAATGGAGATATGTTCAAGTTGTTCTTCAATTTTTTCTTAGTTATTCTTCTTCTCTGATGTGCTTTTCACTGGCCCAAGTTAAGGTCAGTTTTTTAATCACTTTAAGTTTTCCACAAAGAGTATAGAAGTAGGGGAACACTTTGCTAGATCGTAAACCTTTCAATTTATTTTGACCAAAGACTGGAAGTATTCATCCTCAATCCAATTAGCATTGAATTTGAACAAAATGGCTAGTTTCTTTGGCCCAAAATTTAGTTCCAACCGAATAGGGTAGTGGTTTTTATAGCAAGATTTTCCTCACCCTATGCAATCTTGCACATAAGGCCTGTTTCCATTTCCTTATGTAGACTTTTCATCCCTTTTTGCAAATCCCAGAGTTAACATGAAAAAAGGGATACGCACTACTATAGAACACGCGTATACGTAGGCTTCACCACTACAACCCACGTACATCAGGATTTTTGCCCAAAAATAAAAAATGGTGTCAGGTTTCCATGTCACGACAGGAAATCTATGATCCTTGGCCTTCCATATACTAGAAAATTTCTGACTTGGCCCTTCAGCTCCATTTGAAGGCTATAAATGGGTCAATTCTGAGCTATGGAAAATAGGAGAAAGAATTCAACTTTGAGAGAAAAGTTACTCTAGAGGAATTATTCACTTCACATTGAGTCTACATCCCTTTTTCCTTAAGTCTGAACACAATGTTCAACCCCCAAGTTCTTCCCTTATTGAGTGAGAACTTGATTGTATCTCTTCTATGAGATTTCCTTTGGTGGAGGATTGAAGTGGTGGAGGCCCAGCTGGAAGGAACTTAGTTTCTCAGTTCCGAACCGTGCCAACATGGAAGTCTGTAACTTTTTCACTTCTGTTGATCATATATTAATAGAAATACTCTTTTCCCATCCAATTGATATCTTGCAAATATTTGAATTATTATTCCATGGACATATTTGTTATGTATATTAATGGATTATGCTATTGAATGTGCTAACATCATATATTGTCACCCTATGCTTCCTTTTATTGGTTGTTGAGGACTATTTTCAGTTATATTATTTTGGGTCAAGTGCTCAACGGTGGACTTCATCGAACGTCTGGGTGAGGTAGGTCTTTTATCTTGTCTTGCTAGCATATTTATTTATATAGCATACTTGAGAATAGAGTTGTTTTATACATTCATTTCCATCTGTTGTGGTTTACCCTATCCATAGAGATATTTTCCTCATAAAAGTGGTTTGAGTCTCCTCCATTGCCAATCCATTATTTTAGCTGAAGGGGGGAATTTAGGAGAGATTTGCGTACACGAAAGGGATCTATTTGTTTTTCCACCCTATCATCACCAATCCTCATGTTTCGTCAGTTGTAAAGGATCTTGATGGGTGGAATATAAATGAAACCCATAACATTGAAGAGCTAGGAGAAACGGGCATAAAGGGGGTCTAGTCGGGCCGATGGTCCCCAAATTTAAGCATTTCCAAGGCAGAGTTTTATGTCTCCACAAAGGATAATAAGTTTTTATTTCAAGAGGTTATTTTTGAAGAGTGTATCCCAAAAAGTGATCCAATCATAATATGTACCATACACATTTATAATCCTGAGTTCTAGCCCCATTCCCTCCAGGAAGATATCAACCCCTAGGCAATATTTTGATACCCAAGAGTCTTGTAGATTGATTGATTTTTTGCACCAAACAACTGCAAGACCACCTGAGCATCTCGTTGCAGATATCCTAAGGAAATGCCAGGAAGGAAAGAGGGATTCAAGTGTGGAGGATATTGTAGCTTCCAGAGACATTGTTTCTTGTAGTGGAATCACAACAGGATGATGTAGAGTGATCAACCTTTTTAACGCAAGTTGTTTTGGGGGACTTGTCAAACCCTGACAATTGAAGGAGAGGAATTTCATGGGGAAACCTCTGTTGGGGTTTACGATGCTATAAGAGAAAAAAAATGGATCGTTGTCTTCTAGAAGTGATGTAAAGTAAGGAGTGGTTTTTTTCTTTGGAGAGGTGGGAGGATCGACCATGACCTTTCTTTGATTTTTGTATTCTGAGCATAGTTCCTAGCCCAGTCCCATCTGATTTTGGAATCAACATGTTGTAGTTTATGAGGTTGAATATGACAACTGATTCCTTAGAACTAGATGAGGAGCGGTTTTCAAAAGAAGAGGCAAGGGGGTGTTCAGAAGGTAGGGGGAGGAGAAGGGGGTAGAAAGGCAGAAAGAGAAAGGGGGTGAGAGGGAGGGAAAGGGGAGGTTTTGTAGAGAGGGGGAGGGATCGAATTTTAATAAATGAAAAGAGTGAATGAAGCTGTTGATAGGAAAAGGGACAGGATAAGATATATGCTTACCAACTAGTGTGTGGATAGGTGAGTGTAAAAGTTGACCAGTGGGAGGGTTAGTTGCTAGAGAGACTTCCATCCGAGGGGGAGCTTGTGGTTGAGATTCAGTGCTTGAGGCAGTCTGTTTGCTCTCTGGAAATTCTTGTTTCTTTCCTAAGAGTTATGGGTGCTCTGAGGGAGAATGTGACGAGATGGTGTTGTGGTCATTGCGATCGGAAAAAATTCCTTGGCATGATAAGTTTTGTGCAGGAGGAGATTTTGAAGAATGGACATGAAAATATTTTTTGACAATCCCACAGTATGTGCCCATGTTCATGGTAGCATATACAATTAAAGGGGATCCCTTTAGACTTTAAAATCTGTGTGCGAGTGCATTCTACATCCATCATTTTGAATTGTTTTTGTAGACCAATATTGATATAGAGGGAAATAAGAATTAGGGAAATAGCCATCTCTCTGTTTTCCTTGAATGACATATCCGCCTTGATGAAAGTACCTAATTCATTTCCAATCACTTGGAAACATTTTGTATATCAATACTATGGTGGGAGACCTCGTAGGTGAACCCAAATGGGGATGGTTTCTATCCTTTCTGTGGTTGCATCGAATGTGGGTTTCCATTTTTTTAGAGTACATAGGTGGAGTTGATGCTTTAACCAATTTGAAGGGATTTTTCGGCTAAGGTGTGGTTGGAAAATTTTAGAATAAACCATCCTTTTGAAAGTCTGCTGAGTTGTGGGGGAGAGCTGTGCCAAGAATCATAAACCCAGGATTGCAGGGTTTTGAAGATGAAGTGACGCCCATATGATTTCCCCACAACGATTTTTTCATCCATATATGCGGCTTCCTCCATAGTGATATCCTGACCGAGGACGATATTTGATTCTATTGCTATAGCCACAATGCACTGGTTTCTTATGTGCTTCCTTTGACTTAGATAAGGTGGAGGTGTAGTATCTACTGCAAGGGGGGCCAAGAGTGCTTGAGAAGTCACCCAAAATGTCATCCCAACCATTTATATTGGAAGGGTCCAAACTGGAGGCTATATGCCCAATCTCTTGGTGTGCGCTAAGGGGAGTGGGGAAGGCCTGCTCAAGGTCAGGGTAAATCCAGAAAGGGGGAAACCCTGGCTCCTGATGGAGAAAGCCTTCAGGGGAGGGGCTCAGGGCGGGGGGTGGTTGTAGTGGGTTTGTGTTCGGGAGAGGGGCAGGCACCTAGTAGTCTAGTGTCGAGGAGGGGTTTTTCTAGGGGGGGTTGGGGAGATAATCAGAAAGTCAGAGGGGACATGGAGGGTTCAGAATGTGTTGGGACGGGAAGAAAGGAATCGAGGGAGAATGGGAAGTGTAGTCCTCTGAGTGTAGAGAGGGAGGTGGGCGGGGAATGGATGAGGAGGCGAAGAGTCTCAGAGGTTTGGTGGAGGAGTAGTTTAGGGGGGAGGTGGTGGAGTAGGATCGAGAGGGTCTGAGCCAATGAGAAGCAAGAGTGGACTAATAGGTGGCGAGTTCCAGGGTAGGAGATCAGTCAGGTTCGGGTAGTAGTCCACTAGTTCATCATAGTTTTCCATGGTGACCAAGCCTCGGTGAGAGAAAGGTTGCCGCAGAAAGGAAAATGGGTGCAAAAAGAGGGGGAGATTCAGGTTGGAGGAGGGGAAAGTCTGCATACTGAAAAGACTGACAAAAAAAAGAGGGAGAGGTAAAGCGCCTAGAAGGAGGTCGAGGAAAAGGGGAAGGGAGAAAGGGGGCGATAAAAGGGCAGGGGGGGAAAGGGCCTATGACCCTAGACCCTGGGCTTAGTAGCCTGCGGCCATAAGCAGGAAAAGAACAAAAAGTCCCCCATGAGATATTCACACACACACACACACACACATACACACACACACACACACACATATATATATATATATCATACCTCTATGACTACTATATGTGAGTATGATATTATTATTTCTATCATTTTTTAATTAGATTTATAAATAAAAATCCTTATATAAAACCTAAATATTTTTAATTTCCTTATTTGTGTATGCAGTGAATTTGAACGAAGAAATTTATACTCATAGTGAATTTGAAAGGGAATCTATGGGATACTTCTCTTCCTACATGAAGAATATTGAACACTACTTACGATGGTTCTATCTATGAGGTGAACCAGGTATACAAGTTCCTTATGTAGTTCTTATTTGTTTCCTTTTCTTTTTAATACAATATGAGTAATTCACCCCAAATACCAACAATTCTCAAGGGGAGACCTAACAAAGTAGCCATTATGTAGGAATATATAGAATCATTAGAAAAATGTAAAGAAGAGAGAGAAGACAAATATAAAATTGAGTTAGAAATAATGTTTGATAATAAATTTAAATCCTTTGAAGACAAGATTGAGGTAAACATAGAAAGTAGAATTTTAGGGTTGGACAGTGAGATGCATAAAATGGAGGCTAGATTACAAGAAATAGAAAAATTAAGCTAAGAAAAGAAACAATCAACCCACAAGGTAGAGGTCTAAGAAAATTGTAATCTTTGGGACAATATTATAGAGCTAGAAGAAAATTTAATTAACAATTTGGCCACAAATCGTTTGGAACCTAAGTTGGATATCAAACCCATCAAATAAGAAATGAACAAGACCATAGGATTAGACCATGAACGTAACAAAATATCCTTGAACCTTATAATTTTTGGTTTAAAAATCATAAATATGAGGACACATACACAATAGTCAAGGAAGAACTAAACAATAAATCACAAATTGAGAGAAATTGCCTCATAGAAGCAAAAGTGTTGGGAAAAATAATTGAAAATAAATATGGGTTGATCTGGGTTAAGGTAAGCTCTAATGACCATACATATGACATACTCAACAAAAATATAAGCTTAAAAGGGTCATGAATATTTATCAATGATGTTCTCATTCTAGAGGACCAAGCTAAACTAAGGAAGGAAGTTCAAAAGGTGAAAGAAATGAAGAAGGAATGGAAATGAGAAATCATTCAAAATCGAAAGATTATTATTAAGGATAGAGAAAAAAAAGATAAAAATAAATAGCAATTTGCAACACTTTGGATCCTCTCTTGGAATTGTTGTGGTTTCCCATGGAGGAAAGGGCCTATACTAAGTTGGATCTCAAGTGACATTGATAATATTTTCTTGGTTGAACCATGGGAGCATGAAGAATATAAGGTCCCTAAAATAGAAGGATTTGTTTTTTGGTCAACATAAATATGAAGTCTTCTCATAGAGGGTTTCGAAGCATAGCTTATTACATAAAAATGAACATCTCTCCCGACATTCAACTTCATAAGAAAGATATTATCAATCAATACATATGGATGGAGATATCATATATTAGTGCTAAGAAGATTTACAATTTATATAGAAATATGTTATTTTGCACCTATTAACTCTACGTTTTACACAAAAAACAATCTAAATAAGAATTGTCTCTACAAAAGATTAGAGCAAGATATCTACAATATGAAAAATGAAGGTAGTATCCTCCTATTAGGAGAATCTAATGCTATAACTGCAACTAATCAAGATATTATTTTAAGTAATTATTTCATACCTAATTCTCTATGGCTAGATGAGGACCTAGTTTTAACTAATATATGCAAAAGAAACGCCAAAGACCTAATTGATAAATTTTTTTCTACTGATTTAATCAAGCTTTGTAGTTCTCAAGATTTAATAATTTGGAACGGTCTAAGGAAGTGGCCAAAATCTAACAGGATGGATTTTATCCATGGCCTGGGTAGTAGTGTCTTGATTATGTAATATCAAATGTCCCCATATACAACCAAATAGTAAACTTCGATCTTTTAGATGACCATGAACTTGACTCTGATCATAGACCTTTAATGTTAACTATAGAGTTTGTCATGCACGAAAGCTCCATTGAAGATCACTCTAATAACCAAATGCACCTACTTTTTGAAAAAACGAAAGTCGATCTTTTATTAAATGAATTAAGTAATTCTTTAAATCTCTTAATGTATTAGAACAATATTGAAGCTGACTATTATAATTTTACAACAATCCTCTCTACTTCCATTAGAAAATTCTCTATTCAGGTGTTATGTAAAAAGAAAACTAGTACAACTAACCCTTGGTATGATAATGAATTTAAAATTGATATAAAATCCATTAGGGATGCTTCCAATGCATAATTAAAATATAATTTAAGATAAATAGATACAAAACCTTAATTAAAAGGGAAAAAAAACTATATAAATAAAAACCAAGAGAAGCTTTTGCACTTGTTTAAGATAGATCCTCAGAAATTATGCAGGAAAATTCTAACTCATAAAACTAAAGAGAATAATAGGATTCACTTGTAGTATTGGAATTTCTACCTTAAAAATATTTATGAATCCCCTAATGTCATGGACAACATTCTGAAAAGTTCTAAAAAGGATGAAGTGTTTTCTATAGAATACATTAAGTCAGGGGTTAAGCGACTCTCAAAAGGAAAATCTAAGGAGATTGAAGGTTTCCAAGTTGAAATATTAAAAATTGGAGGACCTATCCTCATCCCTCACATATATAATATCTTCAATTTAGCTATCTCGCAAGGTTTCCCAAAACCTTGGACTCAAAGCCTCATTGTACCTATTTTTAAAGGTGGGGATAAAAGAAATCCATATAATTATAAGACCATTATGATTAGCTAAATTTTAGCTAAGCTATATGAAATTATTTTGGAAAAGAAGATCACTACATGGCTAGAAAGCAAATAAAAAAGAGATAAAGACTAGGCTAGGTTTAGAAGATACCATTCAATTGTGGACCATATTGTTACATTTAGGATCATTGAAAAGGAGTGTCGTAATGATCAAACTAATCTCCTTTTGTCGTTTCATTGATTTTAGAAAACTTTTGACACTATTCCCATGACTAACCTTTGGAATAGGTTAGAAGAGATTAAAAGTTGTTTAAAATTAAGAGTTGTTGCAATAAGTCTATATGAGAAAGTTATTGCTAAGTTTAGGAACATTGAGCATTGGTTGGAAGAAATTAAAACTGTAATATAAGATTCAAGCAAGGTTTCCCCCTATCCCATACCATTTTCAACATCTATATTGATAAGTTAGAATATTGTTTGGAGGATGCGGGTTGTGTTGGCCCACCTGTTGATAGTAAATTCATCATACTTCTTCTTTATGCTAATGATATTAGAAACTTATAATCCTTAAAGACTTTTTCTCTAGTATGGGCATGATTGTGAACATTGACAAAACAAAGGTTATGATAATTAAATACAAAAATATCAGATACGATACTTTTGTATATGGCAACAATAGCTTGGAGGAAGTTTTTTAATACAAATATCTTGGAATTGATTTTCACCACAAGCTCAATTAGAACTATAGCATTGAGAAAAAGATAAATGGAGGGTCAAAAACTTATTATGGGCTTGAAAACAATTGTAAGCTAGCAGACCTTTGGATTTGTGATAGGAAAAAATACCTCTTTCACACTCTCATCACTCCAGTTGTCTTATAACGCTGTGAAGTTTGGGGTTGTATCTCTAGAGAATCCTGGAGGAAGATAGAGTAGATCCAAAAAGAAATTATAACTTATAATCTCAAAATTAAGGGCAATACACCATATCATATCCTCCACATTGAGATCATTCCTATGATTACAGATCTAACTTACAAGAACAATATAAACAACATGGACAACAAGAGGCTTCCCAAAATTGCTTCAAACTCTTTCCAAAACCATTAGCTGCTGAAGAAAGGATGGCATAAAAATGCCAAATCTTGGCTAAATCATTGGGAAATACAAGAAGAAACCATCATGCAAAATACTAATAATATTAAAAATATTATCACTCCTAAAATTAAGGATAATGTGTGGTGTGATAAATAATTAGAGGACAAAATGAAACTAAAAAACTACAAGGATGTGGTTAATCCTAATTTAGAAGATCAAAAGTACCTCTCAGTTTTTAAAAGTGCAAAGAAGAAAATCAACATTGTTAAAATAAGAAAAAACTCACACAAGCTACCGAGTGAAACTTAGCATGGGACAATTCCCAAAACATGGCGGGATGAAAGAATATGTCATCTTTGTGACACTAAGGGAGTTGAAGATGAAAAACACTTCCTCTTAGATTGCCCTGCCTATTCCCAAATTAGATCCCAATTTAAAAATATTTTCCACAATACAGACCTTCCTAACTTCCTAAGTCATCAAAACTATGGTGATCATGGAACGCTTCTCTCAATGTTTTTTTAGCACAAAAATATAGTTCTAAAGAAATCAAGGTAATCTATTATCTTCTTAAGGTTCAATAGACCAATTGGTTTGAGTGGATGTTAATCACCACCACCATCATCATCATATATCTTAAGAATCAATATAGATCCATCTTAACTCCAGATTTATCATGAGCTCAGAGGGATTAAATCCCTTGGGGTGCAAACATTTACGCAAGTTTTGCATCTCAAAGGATTTGAAGCCTCTCAACGCATGATCATTCGAAGTTAAAATAAATCTATATCAAATTTTTTATAGGTTTTAACTCAATTTAAGAAAATCAAGATTGTACACTTATTAATTCTCACTCCTTAATAAGCTTACAAAATCATGTTGAACCATTGAGTTGATGAGAAGGAAGTTTTAAAAATGAGCTAAATCCAAACCTACTCAACCACTTTGTTGTGAGACCTTGCTAATTGCAAAATAATATTTTCTTAGGAAGTTGAGGTTAAAAAATGTGATATTGAGCAAATCATGTTACGTGCCCTTCTTATTCACGTCTCCAATTTTAAATGCAGAATTGAACTGGACCTAGACAAACTCTTTTTATAGATCTCCATCTTTTAGCTTTGGATGTGATATAGCACGTGGAACATGCATGTGCTATATTGGACTCGTTCTACTAATAACCGTTTTCTCTTTGTGCTTCTAGGCTTAAGTTATTATTTATTTTGCTCCAGTATAACTTCCATTTTTGTCACCATATGACATATGAGAGTGGCTTCGACATCGGTGAGCAGACTTTTGTTAAATATTCTGTAACAATTTATTTTTACATTAATTTATTAAGGAATTCTTTGTTTCGGGTATTATTTTGCTCCAAATCATCATCTAGGTTCAGAATTAACTTTGAAGGTTTCTTTGGTTAATTATTATACTATTTTGTTATCAATAGTCATTTGTTTATAAAAAACAATAAATTTGTCTACGTCATTTGTTTGTAAAAAACAATAATTTTGTCTACGTTGTTATGTTTATTATCATTTGTTTGTAAAAAAGCAATAAATTTGTTTGTAAAAAAGCAATAAATTTGTTTACGTTGTTATGTTCATTATCATTTTCAGGTATAATTTTTTCCTTTCTACATGGTCCTAGACCACATATTTTAATATCATTTTATTTTGTAAGAAAACATTTTTTTTATATTGTGATCAAAACAAATTAATATAAATGGAACAAACCATATTAATTGAAATGAATGTTAATGTGCCACTTTATATAAAAAAAAATGCAGATATATTTTTATTGATATATATTTTGTTTTTTTAATTATTAATTGAAATCATCATCCATTAATATTATTAATAAAGAAGAGTGGACTTATCATTTATATTAGTTTATCACTATTTTATTTTGAACATTTATATTAGTTTATCACTATTTTACTTTGAATTTTGTAACTATTACAACTACAACTTATATAAAAACATTGAAATATAATGACTATTTATATCTTATTTTCTCCAAATGAATATTGAAACATTTCATATTTTAAATATAGTTATATTCAAACATGTCATAACTATTATATAGTGTTTTTTAACATTTTTAATATGATAAAATACAAAACAAATATATTTACAATAATTTTTGTATTTAATTAATTTTTTTTTTAATTTATATTAACAAATTTCACTGCTAATTTATTTTAAAAATTACTTACATCCCCAAAAAGATGATGGACAAAAAAGTGGCAACATAGTGAGCTTCTTAATAACATGTACCTGTTCCTGTTGATCCTGGTTCGACAAACCCCAAACGACCATTGAGAATGTGCATGCATTCTAGGAACACATGGGTGTTCCTATTGTGCTCAATTAAAAGGGCCCATGGCTAGTCTAATTCCCCATTAGACCGACGCATCTGAGGAGTTATTAAGTGAATTGAATCCCTAGAATTTGTTGAAAAGGTGTCCACATGATTGTGACGTTGTCTCTGGGGTATTCTAGGTATTTATTCGTATGCAATTTCATGTTTTAAAATTTTATAAACTATTTAAATGTTTTAAAAAATGATCTTCTTCATATAAATTGCATTATTAAATTGCAACACACATAATTAACATGGAATATGGAGGAAAATAAAACTCAACACCACCACAAGAACCCACACTAAACCCCAACGAAGAACCAACAAATGTAAACATTAAAATTGATGAAGGGTTGAGATGTCTTCGATCTATTATCGAAAACTTATAGAGTACTAGAGAGCCCAATTGATTGCAATTAACTACTTCCGTGGACACAATTGTATCATCCATTGCAAGTTCCAAGTGGAAATTAACCAATATTTCTAATTACAAGGCTAGGATATTTGAATATTATAGGATTGTCCTTGATAAAATTCAAGTGAGAGACTTAAAAATAGGAAAACAAGAAATGATGACAATATTCATTGATCCCAGAACTAGACCCCAACCACCAGTCACAAAGAGACACATTTGTATGTACTGGTGCACCTACTAGCCACTTAAAGATAATTGGATGGATAGATGGTTTATGGTTCTTGAAAAATCTGCCTGCAATAATAGGGAGGTGCCTCTATATTTCCTTAGGAAATTATGGGCGAATTTTATGTTAGGTCACCATGTCAACTACTTTGACA
Organism: Picea engelmannii; assembly: GCA_009831015.1. NCBI lineage: Eukaryota > Viridiplantae > Streptophyta > Pinopsida > Pinales > Pinaceae > Picea > Picea engelmannii. The sequence goes on along the minus strand of ML776854.1, from coordinate 4,300,135 downwards.
CTGGTGAATTCCATGGGGTGGGTCATTGGTCTACATAGAACAAAGAAAATGCTAGGCGTGACCCAGTGTTAGGTCTTCAACCTCCTAGGAGAAGTCTTAACCCCTTGTTCTGCATACTCCCATCATGGAAAGCATCACCCAGACATAGGAATCCATATCATCCTTGACTCAAATCCTTGTGCATCATGGAAATTTTCTATCATTATCTTGATAGGATGTACCTACAAGTGACGTTGGGACAGGGGCTGGTCCTTCAAGCCCTGTAGTAGAGTGCAACCAAGAGAGTGCACATGGATAGACTAAGCATTCATGTGACCGTCATCGATGCTCGAGTTGTGGGAATATTTGTTATAGGTTGATGGAGGCCAGTATCTATAATAGTGTCATGGATGAGGTTAGTATCCAAAGTTCCTAAATGGTAATATTGACCTCTCCTATGTACTAGACCTATGCTAATGATAAATCAATCACTAATTTGTTTCTATTCTACCAATAGATGGGGTTGGATACAGAACTAAGAACGTACCCAAAGGTGGACTTGCAATCTATGCTATCATCAACCTAGTTTGAATCTATATATCCCATGAGATTCACTCTACAATCTACTGCACAGTGAATCCCATTATTGGTGGTACCCTGAACATATATGAGGATGCACTTGGAAGTTTTCTGTTGAAGCTCATGTGGCTCCTCCATGTAACTCGAAATTGTAACCACTTCATACAAGAGATCTATACGAGAGTGAGTGAGGTAAATAATCCTCCCCGCTAGTTGTGTGCACTTGGTGAAATCCACCAATGGTGTATCCCCACTATCCTAAGCTTGGCTGGAGATAAAAAGGGTGTGGTTGCAATATTGCAGTTTTCCATTTTGAATCTGACTAAGATATCCTTGGCATACTTTGTTTGAGAAAAACTGACAATGTAAGCATCCTGGCTGATTTCAAGACTAAGGAAAAAGTGAAGTGGACCCATGTCGTTCATAGAAAATCTATCATGCAAAATTTCTTTGACCATGGAAATTGTTGAGGATGAACTACCTATGATCAACATATCATCTATATATAACACTAATATCAATAAACAGTCAAAATTGCTCAATATATAAACATTAGGATCTGATTTTCATCTAATGAAAGGGTGATATATTAAGTAAATTTCCATCTTATCATACCATGCTTAAGGCCATATAGTGACTTTTTGAGTCAGCAAGCTAGAGAAGAGTTTTGTACGTACCCCTAAGGTTTCTCCATATAGATATCTTCTAAGAGATCATCGTGAAGAAAGGTATTACTCATGTCCATCTAGTGAACTTCCCACCCCCTGGCTACTACAATGGGAAGTACCAATCATATCGAGTCCATATTTTCTACTGGAGAAAATTTCTCATCATAATCAATCTCGTGGACTTGTTGAAATCCTTTGGGACCTAATCTTTCCTTGTATCTTCTCCAATGTTTGTTTTCTTCTTTAAACCCATTTTCATCTGACAAGATTCCAATCTAATGGAAATGGAACCAAGTCCCAAGTCTAGTTCTTGATGAGGGAGTTGTACTCCTCGATCATTATATTTTATTTTATTTTGATGAAGGAAATATGATAACTTAGGTAGCTTAGTGATGTAAGTAGGTTGAGTTACATTACTGAGTGGATTAGGGGTGGATGAAGTAGGAAGTTGTAGAGGCCATTATGGAAGATTAAGAAATTAGTATGCATCTTATTTTATAAATATTTGAGCTCACGAGTAATAAAATGCATTGGCATACCATGGTTATGTAGTAGTAGAGAATAATGGTACTTATAATTATTAATGATGATGAATGGTGTTCAATAATAAGGGTGATGGATTGGAGATTGAACCTCTCTTTCTTGCTTCAATATCACTACCTCTTGACTTCTATTTGCACTCCTATAGAACTTGTCCTCTCTTCTGTAGAATTTGTCTCTTCATCTCTATATGATTGGTCTTCAATCAATTCTTCATTTTCCTTATATTTTGTCCTTCTACAACTTTACTAATAGTCTTGGTGTTTTTGGTATTGATTTAGATCCACAATTTAGAAGGTTCTGAAGCACTGCTATAGATTTCTCTACGCTTATCCATGGCCTACATGTGTTTCCTATAGTTTATCCACAACTAGGTTGAAGGTTTCCTTTATATTTCCTGTAGATAATGACCAAGTAGATCCATGGATAGTGTGGAAGTGTTTGATAATTAATTAACAAGGACTCATTATCATGTGATTTTTCACTTTATTTTTATTAGATGACTTGGTGATATGCCTTTTTCATTAGTCTTCAAAAATGACTCCATCAAAATGACTCCATCAATGGTTAAAATTTTGTATATATTTGTGACTTGCAAAACAAACTAGCACTTCTTTGCAATAAAAATTTAGATCATGGAGAGGTTTATGTAATTTATTCTTCCAAAAATATCTGCAAACAATGTAGCAAAATATACATAAAGTAAATTTCATTGTAGCAAAATATACATAAAGTAAATTTCATTTTCAACATGATAAAAATAGATGGCCAACGTAGACTACTGAACATTGTTTTGGTAAAAAAAAATTCTTAGTTGATGTTTGATTGGAATGATTCTAAATCCATACTAAAGTAGATTCATAAGGTTGCATCCAACATAAGTGGGTTTTTTTAATTCCTTGGAATTATATTTCACATTGGTTGAGAACCACTTGTATAACAAAGCTATTGTCATAGTTTTGTCTAGACCAACCATCACTATTTTTGGCATAACTTTTTCTTTTGATATCGGATTGACATGATTCATATGGGATATGAAAGTGTATTAATTTATATATTCCACATAGAAACATACTTTAAAAACATCAATAATTTTATGCCAAATAAGATGATAACAATCTAAGATGCTAATTGTTTAGCAGTGCCTAATTTAGGACATACAATGACTAATTTAAACATAATTTTTTTATCCAATGTTGGATTCATGTGATTAAAGTTGGAAATGGAAGTAAATCAATGTGTATATTTCTAACATAAATAAAATTTTAATATATGAAGAATTGATGTATCAAATATGTTGTTGAATATCCTACATAACGAAGTTGTTTTTTTATTTCCAGCATGGACCAACAGTTATGTATATTTCTAACATAAATAAAATTTTAATATATGAAGAATTGATGTATCAAATATGTTGTTGAATATCCTACATAACGAAGTTGTTTTTTTATTTCCAGCATGGACCAACAGTTACTATTTTGAGCACAATGTTTTCATCGGATGTTGGATTGGCATGATTTTAGTGGGATATTAAAATAGATTAAATTATATATTTCCACTAAAAACATATTTTGAAAATGCAATGATTTGACGTGCCAAATATGTTGTTGAATAGTCATAATGCATAATTGTTACAATGTAGTTGTTTTGGAGAAGTGGTTACTAATTTGGGTGTATGTTTTTCATATGATGTCAAAATGAAGTGATTCAAAATGGATTGGAAACTATATTTCAAGGTATTTTTGAGCACAATGTTTTCATCGGATGTTGGATTGGCATGATTTTAGTGGGATATTAAAATAGATTAAATTATATATTTCCACTAAAAACATATTTTGAAAATGCAATGATTTGACGTGCCAAATATGTTGTTGAATAGTCATAATGCATAATTGTTACAATGTAGTTGTTTTGGAGAAGTGGTTACTAATTTGGGTGTATGTTTTTCATATGATGTCAAAATGAAGTGATTCAAAATGGAGTGGAAACTATATTTCAAGGTATATATATATATCCTTCATTTGGTCCTCTGAAAATTGATTGTCCCAACTCTATTTTTATTGGATTTGTGAAAAAATGTTAAAAATAAGTTGGTCTAATTTTTCATGTAGGTATAAAATTTGTTTTTGGATTAAATCTAATAATATCTTTAAAAATCACGTAGGATGTTCCTATATTCCTTATCTCACCATGAATAATATGTATCTATTGTGAAACAACAACACCTATAACGGTTATGTAGCAACTTGTTGCAGATAATTGTGATTTGCAAAGCTATAAAAATATTAATGCATCACATAGATTTTTGGAATTGATTAGAAATGATTCTTGTATGATATTGGCTTGATTTATCATGTAAATTCAAATTTGGATCTTGAATTAAGTCTATTAAATGATGACGCTCCTCTATTTACATGGAAGACTATGCTTTGGAACAACATACTAGTTGGGAATTAATTATACCTTTGGGGAAAACACTAGTACTAAAAATATTGACTGGGAACCTATTGTAATATAGGGAATAACATCAACCTAATCGTAAAAATGGAACCACTAGTCATCCTATGGACAGATTTCAATCTAGTGATATACCTAGGTACCCAACCATGGTGCTTGCCAGTTGTCTAGGAGAATAGTTTGGATACAGGATGTATCAACGTCAATATTTATTTATTTTATACACATGCCACTGAGGAATTATAACAATAATATCTCACCAAGAAACAATTAGAGGAGATGAAACATGTAACCACACTTTACCAAGATGACTCAAGAATTGACTTAATTGTTCATGTAAATATAGAGTTTTGATATGAGAGATCTTGGATTAAATATATAAAATGATGATGCTTCTTTGTTCACTTGTAAGACTGTTATTTGAAACAATATACCATCTAGGAACTAACCATACCTTTAGGACAAACACTGATAAAATATTGATTGAGAATCTATTGTACTCTAGGGCCTAAAATCAACCTGACTATAGAGACTAAACCATTGTTCATATTATGGACATATTTCCATCTACTAAGACACCTAGGTACCTAACCACGATGCTCGCCAGTTCTATAGGAGAATAGTTTAGATACAAGACGTATCAACGTTAATCTTACATTTTTTTATAGCATATCAATCTTTCACCAAAAAACAATTAGAGGAGAGGAAATGTGTAACCACACCTTACCAAACAAATTCAAGAATGATTACATAATGTTTCCATTAAGACTCTCCCAAGAGTAATGCAACCATTAATACATTAAATATCGATCTTCATTGATTTAGTGCACAATTTTTCAAGAACAAATATACTAGATGTACATGGTAGATGAAGAATCAAAGGATGTGCATTTAAGAAAGGAATCATGGTCAATTGATGGAAAGGGAGGGAGGAGGAGTGGTAAATGAATAAAATGAGAATATCAAAAGAGGTGTAGTAGTATAGGGAGTAAAGGGAGAAATATAGAAGACGAAGAGTGAGAGAAAAGAGAGGAAAGAGAGAAGAGTATGTGGAATTTAATAACATATGGTTCAATTTTTGGTATGATAGTAATGAGATATTGACATAACCACCGTGGGAATTCTAAAAATTCCATAGAGTTTCTCATTATTCATGAAAGTTTTCTACACTTTGTTCCATATTATCTAAAGTATGATATTAATTTGAGAATGGATTGATCTCTAATGCATGAAAAAAAGTAAGTCTTGTGACATTTGTAAAGCATACCTTCTTCAAATAACCTCTCCTCAACTCTTTCTCCAGTGGAATCTTCATTCACCAATGTTTTTCCTCTTTCCAAGCTTCTTGCAAGGAGATTAGTACTACGGGTGGCTTTTGCTCCACCAAAAAAATATTTAGTAACTTTGATCAAAGCATCTATATGACCTAATTTAAATGAAAAACACTACATGCTACTAAATCAACCTTTAAGATCTCAAGTTCTAAAAAAAACATTCTAAACTATGTTAATTCTAACTAATGAACAAATATATTTTTCTATTAATAGAGTCAGAGGGTTACAACATATTTTTCTATGAGACGATGGTGTCTTAATCCATCTCACTCACTCCCACTCTTTTTATTGTATGCCCCTTTTATATTTGTTCCCATGTTCAAGCTTCAAACCAATGCAATAATATTATTGTTCCTTTTGTAACTCCTCAGCAATGGCATCAAAATGATGGGCTCTTTAATTACCTTTCTAATTCATAGCAAGGCAAGTAATGAGTTTGTACGTTAAATTTGTCAACCTGAGGTTTTGGTTTTACTTGGGAGTTACCATGCATTGTATATGGAGGATACAAATACTTCTGTCACTAGTTTGTTTAGGGTGTCGTTGTAGTTTGAACAATTACTTCTACATGAAATAGTATAAACGGTTCCATGGGTTTTTCCAAGGCTCTAAAAGTTCCACTTTAACACAAATAAAAATCACACTCACAGGAAATAAATTGATCAAGGGTACATTGTAGGAAAAGGAAGTTCACAATTACTTTTAAAGTAAATCTACACTTATCCCTGGAAAGGAAATTCACTCTTGTTGGAATTAAAATTCACACTTATTGAAATTGAAATTCACACTTGTTGAAAATAAATTCATGCTTTCTTAAAAGGAAATTACAGAAAGGAAACATATCCTTGCCAATGTGACCAACGTATATATCTTAGAGAAGTAAAAATAATTATTAAGTTAAGTGCAATCGTTGAAAATATATTATTGAGTTAAGCACAATCCTTGAAAATATATTATTGAGACAAATGCAATGAACATAACTTGCAAATATAATTTATAAATGAGATACAAGTCTACTAAAATAAATAAATCCAAAATATAATTTTATTGAAATGATGAATCTAATTTATAAATGAATTGCAATTCTACGGATATAAATATAACTTATCAAGAAACTACAATTTATGAGAATAAAACTAAACTCAATATAGAATATATAATCCTTTAGAAATATAATCTACCAAATAAATGCAATCCTACAAAAAGAAATAATTGTAAAAATAAATGAAATCACACAACAAGAAAATGAAAAGATACATAAAATATACACCATTCTATTATATTGGAGTGGGCCCTGCCTCCATAAAATATAGTGCATATATTAACCGACATCATTATTAAAAACATAGAAAATAAATAATAATGAAAAAAATACTTATATTAAAGAATAATTCGTACAATCCAAGATGAGAGAGGGATCATTTCTTCTCAAACATATATTTTATACATGAGCTTGTCTTAAAATAAAATAAAAACAAATCTTTGAATATGATCCACTTGAGAATTAATGAATTTCAATTTATAGAATATAAAAAATGATTTCCAATATTCTTTCCAAATACCAAGAGATCTTGGAATGCCTTTATTTTTCAAGTCTGTATTAAAATATGTGGGTTATAACAACTTGCCCAAAATATGTTAAAAATAATTATTAAAAAAGTCTGCATTAAAATACGTGGGTTATAACAACTTGCCCAAAATATGTTAAAAATAATTATTAATGGTGTTGGACAGTGGGCTCTTTAGATCCATGACATATACATGGGATATCTCTAAATATGTAATAAAAAAGAGTATGGACAAGTGAGCACATTGAAATCTTCCCTCACCATGAAATGTATGTTTTATTCTCTTCCCCAGGTGGCTACATGATTGGTCATGGTCAATTTCCGCATCTGTAGCATGATAAATATGAAACACATGGATCTACAAATGATTTACACCAATAAATAGAATTTTTCTTTAACTTGTAGCTTTCATACCCATAGCATAAGATCTTGAGTTAATATTCTATCAGAAGTTGTCCAAAAATAAGTCGTTATTCATATGTAAATATGAAATACACATTTCTCCCAATGTTAATCAAGTTTTTAATTGAAATAATAAAGAAATGCAATGGAAAACATCTTACACCAAAATTATGGTTTTAAACATCAAGAGGGAAAAATATGGGGTTATGGGTAAGTTCAAATATATATAAAGGATGATAAAAGATGACAATTTTGAGGTTTGTCAGCAAGAAAACATATATAGTAAATATAGAATAGTACCATATGTTATCTAAATTTTTGAATGTGTTTAAGAAGAATTACATAGATTACCACCTAAGAGAGAGTTGGATTTAATGAATGAACTCAAACTGGGAATGGAACCCTTCACCAAGGATACTTACCACATGACAACTCTGGAATTTCAAGGTTTGTAGATATAGCTGCAAGAACTCTTGGATTTGGGATTTATTTGTCCAAGTGTGTCACCATGGGGAGAAGAAATGACATTTATAAATAAGAGATATGGATCGTGGAGACTTTGTATTGATTATCGACAATTAAACAAAGCCATGATAAGAAACCAATATCTGCTACCTAGAATTGATCATTTATTCGATCAAATGAAATGGGATAACATGTTTTCTAAAATAGATTTAATAATTTAAGGTCAAAATATCATCAATTGAGAATAATGGAACAATACATGTTCCTAATACAAAATTTAAGACATCTTTTGGTCATTCTGAACTTGTAGTGGTACCCTTTATATTGACGAATGCACCTAGTGTATTTATGAGTTTAATGAAAGGAGTGTTTCAACAAAATCTTGTTGATTTCGTGAAAGTGTTTTTGAATGATATTTTGATATATTCTAGAACACTAAAGTATCATGAACAACATTAAGGAAAGTCACTACAATGTCATAGAGAGCATAAACTATATGGTAAACTCTCTAAGTGCTCATTTTATGAATCAAAGGTTCATTATTTAGGACATATAATTTTAGGAGAATGAATTGTGGTAGATCAAGTGAATATAGAATAAATTATGGAATGGATGACACCTACTAACATGCACAAAGTATGTAGATTTATGGTTTTGGTCAAATATTATAGAAGGTTTGTAGAAACTTTTATGATGATTGTGAATCCCATTATTGAATTACTAAATAAGAATAAGATTTTTTTTGTGGATGGAGTAATGTGAGGAAGAATTTAAAAATTTTGAAGAGTTGTTTACTATAGGTCCTATATTAAAGGTATCAGATATGGATAAAGACTTTCTATTATGTATGGATTCTTCGAAAGAAGGATTAGGTGGATTAATAATGCAAGAAGGTAGGGTTATTGCCTACACTTTGAGAAAGGTTTGACCACAGGAAGAGAATTACATAATGCATTATTTTTAACTTGCAGTGATATTTAATGTGTTAATAATTTAGAGGCATTACTTAGTTAGAAGAAAATTTGAATTGAAGTTATAACATCATGGATTTCAACACATATTTATGCAAAGTAACTTGAATTCTAGACAAAGGAGGTGGTTAGAATTTTTTAGTATGATTTAGATATATCATACATGTTAATGGAACAATAAATAGAGTGCAATATGCTTTAAGATGTAGGCAATGTATTTTCTCGATTTTATCATTGAAGATGGATTTTACGATAAAATATATTGAAGCTACTATTAGAAGATGAATGGAAGAAGGAAGTTTGATTGGAATCAGGAAATGAAGTGATGGAAATTATAAAATATGAAGGACACAACATGGATGCTAAAACCATATCAAAAATTTGTGGAAGAATTTATGTACCCCAAAATGGTGAAATTCAAAATTTAGTTTTAAGAGAAGCTCATAGAGAATTTTGTATGGCTCATCGAAGAGTAAATAAGATGAATGCATATTTGAAACCACTAATCTTTTGGAATGGAATCGAGAGAGATGTAGTTACTTACATAGCTATATGCCTTGAGGCTCAGCAAGTGAATGCTAAGCATTAGATTCCAATAGGATTATTGCAAGCACATGTGATACCAGAATTGAAATGGGAAGTAATTTGAATGGATTTGATAGTATTATTATTTGCAACGTCAAGAAGACATGATTATGTTTTTGTATTAGTAGACACTTTGACTAAAAGAACACATTTTGTTCTAATAAATAATAATTATCAAGCACCATAGATGGCAAGAGTGTTCATCAATGAGATAGTAAGATTTCATGGAATTCCAAATAAAATAATTTTGAATAGAGGATCAATATTTATAGAGAGGTTTTAGACAATATCTCAAGAGGCATTAGGAATGCAACTTAATTTTAGTATAGCATACCATTCATAAATCAATGGACGGATTGAGAGAATAATCATATATCAGAAGACATGTTTCACATGTATGTAATGGATGAGCAAAAATGTTAGGAAGAGTTTCTACCTCTTATTGAGTTTTTGTATAATAATAATTATGAAATATCGATCAAGATGGTACCATTTAATTTTTTTTATGGTAGACCATGTAGGACACCTCTTAGCTGGGATAGGCTAGAAAATAGAGTTGTAGTGTGACTAGAAGTAATCCAAGGAATTGAAGAAAAAATGAAGATAATTAAGGGAAGGATTAAATAAGAGAAATACAGACGTAAGAGTTATGTGGATGTGCTCATATTTGATATAAGTTACCAAGTTGGAGACAATGTGTTCTTAAAATTTAGACCGCAATAGAGATCCATTTTGTGTTTGTTGGTGTGTTTGTTACTTGCAGGACTAACTCGTGGCTAAGAAACCATGGCCTAGGGGAATCTAATTCATTAAAATACCTAAGGATCACACCCATCCTGGGCCACAAAAACCCTTAACATGGCTAGATTTTTAAGGTGTCTCCTTCTCACTACAATGATTTTTGAACGTAGGTCACCATATATAACGAAACCCTTAGAAACGAATCATGTTAGCGAGCTTTGATGAAAAGAGCTCCATTAATTTTGGCAAAGGAGTTAAGTTATCACCATGATATGTGGCACCATTTGAAATTATTGAAAGAAAGGGACTAGTTGCTTCTTGTCTTGCACTAAGTTATCATCATTAGATCGCATGAATGATCTTAACAAAATTACCAACTTGATGAGAACTCTCTAGAGTTCTCATTTTTTAGAGGTCATATTTGGCGGTTGGTTTTACCTACATTTAAAAACATGACGCTACTGACACCACCCTTTTTTGATAAGTGGTTAAAAATTTGACTTGTTTGAAATTGTGGCCTTGACAATTGATACCATTGTAGAAAATTCACCCTCGAACCGAAAATGGATGCTTTTAGTAGCACCAATTTTAATTTTGGAGTTAAATTTAAAACTTCATTGAAAACATGGCCTCAAGAACTGGCACCATTGCAAATTTAAAAGTTAAAATCAACACCTAAATTGACTTGAAAATTTATCTATTAATTAATTTTTAATTTACACTAAAAATCAAATAATTCGAAAAAATGAAAAACTCCAAGAAGAAGTTAAAGAAGAAAAGAAAATTTGTTTAACACAAATTTTAAAAATAAAATTAAAAATAAATAGAAAACAATATAAAATAAAATAAAAACAATTTTTTAAATACCCTTGAAAAATTATTTTATTAAAATTAAATTAAAATAAAATCACTAAAATTAATCAAAATAATAATAATAATAAAAATAATAATAAATTAAAAAAGAATTGAAACAAAAATAACTAAACGAAAATAAAGAACAAAGTTTAATAAAAATTTAAAATGAAACAAATTTTAAAAAATTAAAATTACAAAATGAACTAAAAATTACAAAATAAAATTAAAACAAAAAGATAAAAATAGCAATTAAAATAAAAATAAAACAAAATGAGGCTTGTAGATGAAAATTTGGAGGGTAGGACGATTATTAGAATCTCCTCCCCCTCATACCCACCCTCTTAAACAACGAAACCCACGTTGTCCATGCCCCTCACCTTAACGCCCTTATTTTGACTTATCTCTCTATCAATTCCATTTCATTTTTTTTAGAATGATAGAATGAGATTTAAAGGGCCTTACGGTAACTTAGGGATTTTAGTCATCAATGGTAGGTTTACTTGCTATCGACAATGGATATTCATCAATGACATCTAATTGATTGATTGAGATTTTAGTTATTAATGGTAGGTTCCCTTGTTCTTGACAATCGATATTCATCAATGACATCTAATTGATTGATTGTATGAGTGTTCAGCACTAGAAAATTTATTTGCACTCACTAAAATATACTACATAATTTATTTGCACTCACTAAAATATACTACATACTTTGGTGCTCATTTTCATTATTGGTGGGTAGCAGTGATATCCATTAATGATAGGTGACTAGATAGTGCCTCCCATGTTCAACTTCAATACATTATTTAGATGATGTATATTCATACTTTGTGATGGATTTGGATTGAATATCTTATGTTGTGGTGATGTTCCTCTTTGATGTTTTTGCAATATCATTATCTTATCTTACATAGATCTACATTGTATCTTCTCATGTATATTATCTTGATTTTGCATGGATTGAATGTGTATTTCTTCATGACCTTGCTTCTACATTTTATATACCTCATGGATATATAGTATACTCGATTTGGTAGACATGATTATTTCCCACATGAGCATGGGTATGCTTGCCTTAGGGAAGAGAGTTGTCTCATACTTTTTTCTTTCCTGTAGGTAAATTTTAGATATTTTTTATATTGGACTTCTACTTCATTCCCATTTCAAAATTTTCAGTGTTATATGATGTATTTCAACCAACAATTCATCTTCCACTCTCACACATTATGGGGTATCTCTTATAGATGGATTTGGTCACCCTTAATTAGTGAGTTGAGATAAGCCATGTTGCGATCCTAAATTAGGAAATTCCAATTAGTCTCAATATGATATAGGGTCTATTTCTTTATACTTATTCCTTCTATTGATGCAACCCATGAGTAGTTCACATGTTGGTAGTTAGCAACATGAGAGTGCACTCAAAAATCCCTATAAAAGTATAAAATCTACAAAAGATACATGTTTTGAACAAATAATATGGAAGTTGTACACATACTCATTCTACATCTCAAGCCCTTATAGTTGGAACTAACCTAAATAATATAAATAGAGAGTTCATGGTTAGAGTAGAAAAAAAACACTCATTTTAGTGCCTTTATTCTAGAAAAATTATCTAAACTAGGAAACCATTAGGTTTTCTCCTTTTGAGAGAAACTCCAATTTTTCTATAGGTTTGACGTTTAAGATTTGTTGAGCCACTTCTTTACTCTAATACTTGAATTAAATTGTAATCCTTGGGTTGAGAGTTTGATTTGTTTCCTAAATTAGAGGAACCAAGACTTAAGTGAAGAAGTTATATTAGCATCATCATGTATATATTTATTTTGTACATTTTGGATTATAAAATTTATAGATCTTTCTTCTTCCCTTGCTCCCAATTCATGTTGTAACTCATTATTGTATCACAATTGAATTGATGAGGAATTAACATTGATGATGTTAATTAGTTTATTTTATTAATTTAAAAATTAGGAAAACATGGATTGCTAACAGATAGAACATACAACACAACACAACAATCTCGATATTATTCCATTGAAGAAATCATTACATATATATCAGAAGAGTAGGTTTAACAGACTCCGATATAAACGGATCCGAACTGCCGGTGAATCTACTTGTAACAACATTACTTGATTTTCTCCATTATTCTCTAACACTCCTCCTTAATGGAGAAATGGATTTTCTACCACACCTTTAATGCTTACATTACAAATTACAATACAACACAAAAGATTACAACACTAGAACTTTCGTCTGTCTGTCTGATCTGGTCTTCCTTAGCACTGAAACTCACTCTGCAATCACACGGCTTCCGCTCTTTCTTCCTCCACTTCTTCAATCTTTCCATTGACACATTTAAAGTCAAAATGCCTTTGACCATCTTTCTTGCACTTGTATACTGGACAATTTGACAACTTGGCTCATCGGGGCTTCCGTGATAAAAATTGACAATTATTGATGCATTCTATGAACTTGCCTTCATCTGTCGGATTTTTGCTTTCGGCTATCCTTCAGTATCTAGAAGAAAAGTTTGAATACAGAATGTCCTCAACATTCCTTTACACAAGGTGACTTCCAATAAAAACAATGTACTTGATACTGGGGCTACCAGCTTGCATCAAAATACAAGTTCTTATTTTTACATAAACACTTACACACAAAACTTTAAACTCGGTAACCTGTAATTGTTGATCTTGAAGCACCGAAGTACAACAAGAGTCTACAACATATAACAGGTTCTCACAATCAAATTAGCGATACATTCTCTCGGCACCGAAGAACGTCGAGAACCACTATTTTAAATTGTGTAAATCTGTTCAATAATTGGTTCTTCTTTACACAACACTCCAAACAAAAATAACCAACAAAACAACTAATTCGACTGTAGTTACAATGGATATGGCACAACGGTCTTCGAGATGAACTTTGAAACCTGGATGAAGAGAAAATTCTGCAACACGCAATTTATGATCTGCAAGTTTTAATAGTTCAAAAAATTTATACAGCAACTCCATATCCTCCTCTAGCAGGTCAGCTCTTCAATAGTGTCCTCCTTGACAGCGCTCAACTAGCAGTGACTCCCTACTGTAGTCTTAAGCAACAACTTCTCTGATCTCCACATGGAAGAAATACACGACAGGCTCCTCCTTGCGACCCTTCTTCCTCTGCGGATCCTGGGCGACACTGAGTCTAGA
>ML776854.1:4214422-4225315 GCA_009831015.1 Picea engelmannii | reverse complement strand
CCCCCCCCCCCCCGTCACACTCCTTCATTCCTCCTTAAAATCACAAACTCCCTCACCTCCCTCACTCCCTCACGCTATGAATTCACTGCCTACAAACTACACCCACCTCCCTACCTCACCCTATGTCACCCCCTCACTTTTTCTCCCATCATTTCTCCTCTCCCCTAAACTACCCATATCTTCCCCCTCCCATTTACCTTCCCACTTAAGCTTCACACCTAAACCTTATGTTAATCATATATAAACTCCTAACGAATAAGATTGTTCCCCATGAAAACCTATGAAATTATGACAACTGGCAGCCCATGATTGGATCACATGGTGTTTTATTATTGGTTCCACATGGAAACTCATGGAGGGAGACATGTGGCATATTCTTATTGGTGACACATGGTGGCCTATTATTGGTTATATTTTTCATCCAATGAAATTATGACACATGGAATTTGATTATTGGAGACATGTAGTGTATTCTTATTGGCGGCACATGGTGATATTTTAGTTGTTGACTCATCAATGTGGATTGGGAAGATTGGAGGTTGATTTGGCATGTAAAATTATATTTTATTAATTAATCTTCTAAGGGAGGTCCATCCCTTAAAGCTCCAAACTCTTCTCTCTTTATGTTTCTTGTTAAGTGTATGCTAGAATTAACATTATATTCCATTGTATACCAAACACTCCCATGCATGTGGGATAGAATTTTCACCAAAAATGTCGAATTTTTGTGGAGAAAAATGAAATTTGATCAAGGGCCCACATTTTCCCATCAATTTTGATCGATGGTTCCTGAGTCATAATCTTCTAGAAGCCATATCTTGAGCTCCGAGTGTCAGAATCGCCCAAAATATATACCATTGGAAAGTTATTTCAACGTAGAAGATGATGGTATAGGTTTGAAGGAATTAAATGTTCCACATTTCCCCCATAAATGGAAATATCATTCATCTTCAGTTTTAATGGGTCTGAGTGACAACTCAACTTCACGAGATCATATCTTGAGATTTGGGTGGACGAATTTGGGAAAAATTTATATCATTGGAAAACTAAGGTGGTGAAGATCACATATGAAGTGATTTACATGAATAAAAAATTGATTATCATTTCAATAAAATTAAAACACATTTCCCCCTCTTTAAAAACACAATTAATTAAATTTTTGAAAATAAAAGTTTATTTAAAAACTTTTATTAAAAAAGGAAAGGGACCCACTTTAAAGATACAAATGATAATGATGTGAACTCATTTAAAAACTTAAATGAGGCATTAACTAGAGTTAATGTGTCGATAAAATAAAGTACATGAGAAATTCAAGAAGGAAAAAACCCTAACTACTCAAGTAGTTAGAAAATTTGATTTTTAAACAGAAGAAGTGCTTCATCAAGGGCTACAAAATCATAATTGTTAAAGGGGAAGGGCCGAAGATCAGAAGAAGAATAAGGTACAACCATGAAAATACAACCAAACTTCTAATCAAAGAGGATAGATATACATCTTCTCCATTGTTTATTTTCTTCTACACCACTTCTAATAGCTTTATGCTTGAATCTTTGAATTGGGAACAAGGCTGCATTTTTTAGTGTTCTTCGTGTATTCTTCAAAATAATTTTCTTATATGATCATGGAATATTTACAGCAATATACATGACTATCAAATATTTTGTAATGAAGAACATATTTCATGAATAAAATTCCACAAATAATTTCTTTAAGGTTGATTTCGATTGTATCTTGTAACTTTAAGTCTTAAGTATGAGATATTTGAAATTGATCTATCAAATTCTCTTTTGATATTTATAGTAGTACTCTTTTAAAATTATTTTATATGATCAAATTATTCTCTTCTATTTCTCGTGAAGAAGATACAGATGTATTTGTATATGATTAAGAGGATTGTGTATGTGATACTTTTCACAAAGAAGTTTTGATATTGAAGGCCTCCTACAATATTTTCTTATTGTAAAGAGATTTCTGGTTGGACATAAATATTATATTACATTATTTAAGAACTAGATCATTTCATAAATTCAAGCAATAATGACCTAGGGTTTGTTTCCTTAGCATTCTCCTAATTCAAGATATTGAAGATATATCTTTTATCCAAAGAGGATTACCACCTATTTAAAAACGCAAAGGGATTCATATCCACGTGAGGTTGTCATTTCGGTCTTGACAGATTCAAACATCAACATTTTTGGTGACCATACCAGGGACAAATTTATTTTCAAGATATTTGAGGCCCAACTTCATATCAAAATGAAGAACCATAATCTCCATGGTTCAAAGTTTCAAAAATAAGATTCAGGAAATTTGTTTCTTGTTTTAAGTATGTTGCACCCTTTTTATAATTTCAAAAATACCCCAAAAGAACCAAAGATTCGGGAGAATGAAATCCCTGACAACTCCATTGGAAATACTCAAAATGAAAAACATTATCCATGTCATGATGCTCCTTTAAATTATTCATCAATCCCATCAATGGCTTTACAAGACTCATAAAAATGGAGAAACACCCAAAGAACAAGGCTATTTCATAAAACCCATTTATATCTACTAGATGTAGATTTTCAAATGCCTGATATATCTATTGAATTTTTTTTTACATTCTTTGGGGATGCTTCAGAAGGTGGAGAGAAACACTTGTTTAGTTTTAAAAATAAATGTCATGATTTCAACCTCACTGAACACAATGCTACTTGTATATTATTCTTAAAAACTCTTTGAAGGAATTCTCTTGAATGATATCACTCATTAATACCTGACTTGATTACCAACTGGGATGTGTTAGAAGATTCATTTGCAGAAAATTTCATCCCAAGAATGCATTCATATGTTTTTTCTAATGCTTTAAATGTTGATTCCCACCCACCCTCTCCCATATGTAAGCAAGATAACAAAGTGACCATTTTTTTTTTGTATCCGGCAGAATCAACAACTAGGAGGTCTTGTATTCGCGTGACACGGGATCTACCATTATAACCTCCAGGTTCCATACATATTCCCCTTCCACATGAACGGGTAAGTTTGGGGGATTTGAACTCGGAACCTCGTCGAACATAACACTTCATATCATGACACTTGGGAATTGAGCTTCCCCCTAGGGAACAAAGTGACCAATTTTGAAGAAGAATCTAGTCAAAGATTGGATGCAATTTCCAAGTCAAGTCATTCTATTGAAGATGAAGATGAAAATTCCAATTGACAAGAAGAAAATTTCAGCCTCCTATATACTACATATGAAGATATTTCAAGCAACAAATTTGAGAATGAAATTGAGGAACATCCACCGAATGCATGAGAATATTTCAGCCTTGAAATAGATAATGAAAGTCCACAAGAACACTTGTAGCAAGAAGAATTGGTGAAACAAATGTATCTTGAGAAGAATAATGAGCAAGATTTCCTTTACATGAAGGAAGAGTCTTTTCAAGATATTATTGATAAATCAAGAATCTTGGACGTGGACAATGATAAGGAGAGAAATGAAAGAATGTTATGATTGGAAACTCTCCATCCAATCAAAGACAATAATATTTTTGAGCAACCAAGAATTGATTTCATTGAATTATTGTTCCAAAGAATTGTTGGAGAAGCATTGCAATGAGATCCTCAACACACCTTGTTGAATATTTCTCTAGTACATATTGAGAGTACCCCTCACTCAATGGTACAAGTTTCAATATGTTCCATAGTGATGGAATTCATTACACAAATCAAAGAAATGCTTGAATGTCTCCACTGGAAATCTACCTACACCTAAGGTGCCCCTTTCATCCAAGTAAGGTAGGGTAGGTAGATCACATATGTACATTTTTTGTTTCTTCTGTTAAGTTTTGTGTAATATGGAAGTTACTAAGATAACTCCATGAAAGGAGATGAATTACATGAATCTATTTTGAAGATGACTCCATAGCCCAATGGAGAAGGAAATTGGTCTTGAGATTCTGGTGTTCTTAGTAACCCATAGGGGGTCACTGTCCTGCAGTTAGAGCCAGTTGTTGACCAACACTTGGTCATCTATATTTTCCCACTCTTGAATTCGTAAAAAAAATGATTATATTAAAAGAAGAAATGTTTTAAAATATTATAATCCCATGATGTATCCCTATGTCCCAGCTTCGTCGCACATTTTTCATATTGGAAATCCGAGTTCGTATGTTCAAGATATCCATGTTTAAAGTTTAAGAGGAAAAGGGTATGATTTTTCCATGTGGAATAAAGCTATTTTATTCAAAACACATCTAAATGTTTTGGGCCCAAGACCCTATTTTCTTACTTTTTCATGGGCCCAAGACCCTGTTTTCTTCTTTTTTTCATGGGTCCAAGATCCTAATTTCTTCTTACCCTTCACTCCCTTATCCCTCACCACATAGTATACTTAGTTTATTTTGTAATTATCCTACCTTGCTAAACTTCTCCCTTACCCCCTCACCTCCCTCATACTCTTCACCCCCTCAAACTCGTGAACTCCCTAACCCACTTCACTCCACTCCTTTACCTCCCACCACTCCACACTTAGTTTTGTTTTTTAGTATTTTGTTTTTTAGTCCTTAAAGGACTCAGAGACATACCCTCACCCATATTCCCTCATATCCCTCACTCCCTCACCCCGTGAATCCACTTCCTACAAAATACCCCCCTACATCACCTTACGTACCCCATACTTCTACTACCCTCATTTAGGCCCCCCCTCACACTCCTTCATACCTCGTTAGAATCCCTTACCCCCTCTCCTTACTCACTCCCTCACCCCACAAAATTGNCCTACGACACCCCCTCACTTATTCTCCCCTCATTTATCCCCTCCCCTAAACTACCCATATCTTCCCCCTCTAGTTTACCTTCCTACTTAATCTTCACACCCAAACCTTATATTAATCATATATAAACTCCTAACAAATGAGATTGTTCCACATGGAAACCTATGAAATTATGACAAGTGGAATCCCAAGTTTGGATCATGTGGCATATTCTTATTGGTGCCACATGGAAGCTCATGGAGGGAGACACGTGGCATATTCTTATTTGTGATACATGGTGGTGTATTACTGGTTATATTTGGCATCCAATGAAATTATCACACATGGAATTTGATTATTGGATACATGTAGCATATCAATATTGGTGACACATGGAAATATTTTAGTGGCCGACTCATCGGTGTTGACTGGGAAGATTGGAGGTTGATTTGGCATGTAAAATTATACTTTATTAATTAATCTTCTAAGGGGGGTTGAGCCCTTAAAGCTTGAAATTATTCTCTCTTTATGTTTCTTTTTAAGTGTATGTTACACTTAATATTATATGCCATTGTATACCAAACACTCCCATGCATGTGGGATAGAATTTTCACCAAAAAAATAGATTTTTCACCAAAAAAATAGAATTTTCATGGAGAAAAACGAAATTTGATGAAGGGCCCACATTTTCCCATTAATTTTGATCGATGGTTCCCGAGTCATAATATTGTAGAAGCCATAACTTGAGCTCTGGGTGTCATAATCATGCAAACTGTATACCATTGGAAATATAGTTCGACATAGATGACGATGGTATAGGTTTGAAGGCTTGAAAGTGGCAATATGTTCCCAGAAATTGGAATATTAGTCAGTTTCAGTTTTAATAAGTGTGCATGACAACTCAACTTCACGAGCTCATATCTTGAGATCTAGGAGATGGATTTGTGAAAAATTTATATCGTTGGAAAGATAAGAAGATGAAGATCAAATATAAGGTGAATTCCATGCATAAAAAGTTTATTATCACTTTGATAAAATATAAAAAAAATCCCCCTATTTAAAAGGACAATTAATTAAATTTTTGAAAATAAAAGTTTATTTAAAATCTTTTATTAAAAAAGGAAAGGGACCCATTTTAAATATACAAATGAAAATGATGTAAAATCATTTAAATTTTTTTAAATGAGGCATTAATTAAAGTGAATGCTTCAAGAAAATAAAGTGTACGGGAAATTCAAGAAGGAAAAAACCCTAACTACTCAAGTAGTTAGAAAAATTGATTTTTAAAGAGAAGAAGTGCTTCATCAAGGGTTACACAATCAGAATTATCAAAGTGGTGGGGAAGAAGATTAGAAGAATAAGAAGATACAACCATGAAAACACAACCAAGATTTTGATCAAAGAGGAGAGATATCCATCTTCTCCACTCTTTCTTTTCTTATACACCATTTCTCATAGATTTATGCTTGAATCCTTTAATTGGGCACAAGGTTGCATTTTTTAGTGTTCTTCTTGTATTCTTCGAAACACATTTCTTATATGACCATGGAGTATTTACAGTCATATACATCACTGCCAAATATTTTGTAATTAAGAACATCTTTCGTGAATAATTTCTTTGGGGTTGATTTCGATTGTATATTGTAACTTTGAGTATTAAGTATGAGATATTTGAAATAGATCTATCAAATTTTCTTTTGATCTTTATAGTAGTACTCTTTTAAAATTATTTTATATGATCAAATTATTTTCTTCTATTTATCATGAAGAAATGGATATATTTGTATATGATTAAGAATATTGTTTATGTGATGTTGGTCACAAAAAATATTTTATATTGAAGACCTCCTTCAATATTTTATTATTGCAAACAGATTTTTTGCTTCACATAAATATTATATCAAGTTATTGAAGAACTATATCATTTCATAAATTCAAGCAATAAAGACCTATGGTTTTCTGCCTTAGCATTCTCCTAATTCAATATATTCAAGATATATATTTGATCCAAAGAGGGGTACCACCTCTTTAAAAATGCAGGGGGATTCATATCCTCATGAGGTTGTTGTTTTGGTCTTGACAGATTCAAACATCAACATGACTTCATCACCTATTGTCTCCTAGTTATAACTGTCTCTTTCATACCTTCACTCATCTACACAAGGGACCTCATCTGCTCTTTTTGTTAGTTGATTGGAGGGCCCTTTATCATAGCTTAGGACTTGTTTGAGTTCCATGAGTTTATCTCTTAGGCCAGAGTATTTTTATTTTGATAGGGTAGATATTTAATTATGATACTTTAATCTTAATTCAAATACACTTGAAACCACTTGTTGCACCACTTAAGGACATAGTGTTGGTTTTTTTATCACTTTATTTTTTTAATTAATTTCTTTAATACTTCATTCCATGACAGAATTATTGCATCTTAGGAGTGATACTTACATATAGCAATCATATATCCCCTAAGGAGAATCTCTCGTATGATCCAAGGATTTCATCCTTTGATTATTTCTAGACATATTATATCATGTGCTCGACAAATTTAGGTTCCTCCACATATCCCACCTTTGGTCCTTTCATCCATGGATTCAGGAAGCTCATATTTCTCATATGTATAGTCTTGATTCCATTCGAGGTCTTCAAGTTCAATTGCTCTTGGAACTAGTTCTTGTTAAACTAGTTCATATTCATCCAACCCGAGTTACACACCCATCTCTACCATGGAGGGAACTAATGCTAAACAAACCACCTTTCCTTACATGGTGGGGTTGAATCTCCCTGATTTGACCAAATTCCTTAATGATCCCATCCAAAATTATTGAAATTGACACAATATGCCAAATGAGATACCCTTAAATATCCATAAATTTGAGGGTTGTGCTAGAGAATATATTTCCAATCATATCACATCTTCCCACCTTTGGTGTTCCTCTAATAACATCATAGAAGATTTGGTTTGGTTGATATTGTTTCAATGCACTCTTATGGGTGCAACCACCAAATGGTAGATTGATCAAATGAATCATACTCATACCACCTTTGAGATCTTTTGTAGGGTCTAGTCGGCTTTGCCAAATAGACCCTCCAGTCAACCAATCAAGTCGACTGCAGAGTCATATAGAGGAGTCGATCGAACAAATATCTAGAGTCAACTGACCAAGTGGATAAGAATTGTAACCGATGAGTAAATGTATGACATGCATGCATGTGTGTGTGTGTAATAGAGAGAGAAAAAGGTTTTTTATCCATATAATAAAGTGCATTTGATGGTTCTCCCATTACTTGTGTATGATTCAATGTGTCTCTATGTGTTCTTATATATAATGTTGTAACATAAGCTACTCTCTGTAAGGAAGTAATGGTAACTTATATTAGTTTCCTATAGACTACAACATTGGTTCTGTTGCCGACAATTCTAAACATGAGCATGTGTAAAATAGAAAGCACATAGATGTTAATATTGGAAGCCATACATGAATGGTGGGAGCGCAAAATTAATAATAACATCAAAAATTGCACAAGGAGGAACTAGCTAACACTAGCAGAGCACATATTTATTCTAAAAAACACACAAATAATTCCTAGAAGCTATTCCAGAAGCACTATTGAATATCTCAATCAATCACCCAATGTGAAAACTCACTCCAGATGAAGTATTGATGTAGAAAATAATAAAAGGATGAAGAAAACAAATGAATGAGTGGTTTGAAAGAATTGTACGTGATTATATCAAAGAACAAGCAATTGAAGATAGATCTTTAGTTGAAACTGTAAAACACAAATTTTACACCGACTTGCACGATGGTTTCCTTTGCACCCATCTTTGCTCCATAAATTTTTGTTGGATAAGGGAGTTGGAGGAATCCACAAATACCAACACATTTGGCCAGTCTTCTACCAACATAGGACTAGGAATAAAATAAATAAGAGTGGGAAGAATTCCTTGAAGCAAATTGCAAATATACAAGAGAATCTTAGGATTATGTTTTGAAGAAATGATAATATCCAGAATGAGAAACACCACTGAATTTGAGTAATTCGGGCGAATGATGGGGGCTTGGAAAATATGTGAGATGATATAAGTTGGGTCAATTACACCAAAGTTTAAAATGTTTGAATTTAGGAGGAAGATAATTGAAGTAAGTGATAAGTATGCACAAAGAACACAGGCCTATAAACCCTCAACTAATATTCAAATACTAGAGTGGTAAAAAGGGCATAGTAGGTGAGAATATCTACGAAATGAAAGGGATCCCAAAATATTAGATAGGAAACCTATGTTGGCCCAACAGTTGAGGGTCAGTATAAACATTGGTTCCTTCCTGAGAGGGTCTTGATGGCTCCTCGAGGGAATAAAATCTTGCAAGTGAGTATGGCAGCTGATGGCGCCCAACAAGAAATCGATAAATTCAACAACATGGATATTTATTTTTCAGGACTCGTGATTTGAAATTCCCCCACAAGAAGTCCTATCCCCGCATTGTAGACTTCCTCCGTTAGAGACTTCATGTGGATACCCAATCCCCAAAGGTATGATTCCGAACTAATATTGATGGTAAGATAAGAGACACACTTCTAATTGAAGAAAAATCAACCAGAGGATACATTCCTCCACATAAGAGATTGTAACACTCCGGGTTTCGAACCCCCATTTTAAATAATGTATTGTTACAATGCTGAGAGGCCAGGGTGCCCAAACAATTATTAAAGGGCCAGTATGCCCAAGAAATGTAATGTTTTGATAATTATTAATAATAAATACATGGCTGGCTACTAGATGGACAAGGACTAGAGTTACAGGTATCGGTAAGAGTACGAAGTCCAAGGGTGGGCTTGAAGGTATCATACCCCAGCCTGTGGGTGGCTAAGTATGTTACAGATTGGTATCAGAGCTTCTGGTTGAAACACCGGGACGATATGGGCTGGGTATGTTGATTAGAGTCTCGTGGTCGAGATCAAACTCTAACCGTGAATTTGAAAAGCTTAAGAGGAATGGCATTGCAGAATCTACACAGGAGTTAGACCATCAGAGATCCGTTGTGAGGGGTTTGAAGGATCCTGAACGTCCCCCTTCAAATTCAAGAGAAATTGCCACTGTAGGATCATGAGATATCCAGGATCATTGGATCGAGGGACAAGTGAACATGGGTCACTCGATGAAGAGGAAGCAACGGTTAAGGTCCCAACCATCAGATTCCATTAGAGAGAGAGATCAACGGACATGAGGCATTGCGGGGAACCAAGTTTCACTAGAGATAATTCCCCAAGGCGGTCCCATAATCCAAACCATGGTTTCACCAAGGGGTTACTTGTCAACATCCAGAGAATTGCAGGGAGAAAATAGGGTTACTCCAAACCGTTGATGCATGCCCCTGCAATTCGAAAGGCATGCAATGATGTGACTTGTTAGCAGTCGAGCGACGAACCTCCGAAGAGAGGAAGTAGTCGGGGACCATTGATCTGCTAAGAGCCACGTGTCACTAGATCTATGGCTTCAGATAAAATCCAATGGGGCCAAACAAGTTTAGAAAATTGTGATTTCTGAAAACCGAAGACCTGAAAGGATCTCGGCCGTCGATTTTTTGAGAGCCATGCATCACCAGATCCAAGGCTTCAGATAAAAGCCAGTGGGGCCAGAAAAGTTTTGAAAATTGAGATTTCTGAAACCCGAAGACACAAAAGGATCTCAGCCATCAATCTGCCGAGATCCACATGTCGCTAGATCCAGGGCTTCAGATAAAATCCAGTAGGTCCAGATAAGTTTTGAAATTTGAGATTTCTGAAGTATGAAGACCCGAAGTAAGCCTCAACCATCAGATTAAGGAGGGCATGTGGTGTGGATTTGTGGACTCCAGGTGAAGACCCAAAGTGAATCTTAGTCGTCTGATCTAGGAGGACACATGGCAATAGATTGGCCAGTTCGGGAATGCAGAGTTTGGGAGAATTGGAAGTGTGTTAGTGTTGAAACTCCCGAATCCTGAAGTCTCGAAGCCTGAAGAGACGAAGTTATGGGGAACAATGACGTAACCTAGAGATGATGTGGACCCCATAATTCAGAAGTGACGTGGCTTGTAGACGTCACCTAGGATGACTTGGACACATGGGATGTGTGCCACATGTCAGTAAGTTTTGAGAATTTGGATTATTGAAA
>ML776854.1:4164751-4192272 GCA_009831015.1 Picea engelmannii | reverse complement strand
CTCCACCTTGTTGACCACCTCCTCCCTCCTCCCCACCTCGTTTACAGCCTCCTCTTGCATCCCCACCTCACCACCTCGATGAAGCCACCTCAACTCCCTCCACCCCACCCAACTCCAGGCCTTGTTTCACTTGTGACAAATGCGTGGATCGGAGGAAAATCATAGCCTCCCTGCGTGAATTGACCAAAGTACAACAGGACATCAAAGCATCCCTTAGGGATTTGTAGAAGAGATATGTAGGGCGATGGAGCAGGGTGGACAATTTGGTGTCCTTTCTCCAGGATCTTTGAAAGGAAATTGCATATCGTGACAAGGGAAAGATGAAGAAAACCCAGGCCTTTGCAGGCCCAAAATTTTGTCCAGGTTTCTAGAGCTCTTTTCTTTAAGTTTTTTTTTATTTCTTGCTTTTAAAGCTATCCATGTCTAGTTCAACTCCGTTTACAGACAACCTTCACCATGTGAGGCTTTGTATTTTTTTTGCTTGTATAGATTAGCTTTCAGACAGCCCGTCACCCTGTGTGGCACTATAGTTTTTGCATGACAAACAAAGTCTCTTTTTGGTCAATTGTCACACTTTTTTTGGGACAAGTGTAACCCTTTCGCAGACTCATGCCAATAGTGGTTTACCAGTTGGGCACTGTTGACACGCAAGACAACATGTTTGTAATTTTTTCAAGAAGGTTCTAATATATTAACTAACTTACAAAAAAATATATATTCATGTTATCCACTAAAATAATTCTTATTCATGCCATGCACAATGATAACCAACCAGAAGGAACATTTTAAATAAGAATTTTCGAGATAATAATTAATACATAATGGACATCTTAAACAAAACCAATCACCAACTGGCTACAGACCAAGGACATTCCACCCAACATTTTACATTTTTGTTTCAAGTCTCAACAATAGGTCACCCCTAAACTAGGGATATGAATCCACAAGGATGGGTCTAGAGCGACACTTAGCTTCCCAAACCAGTTAGCACTCAAGCTCTCACAAGGTTTATCAACACAAAATAATCCAAAGTACACAATCTATCTTCTCTCCAACCTGCACCACCCAAAGAAAATGAACCCCATTCACTGCCATGTTGTCCCTCAGGATTTCCACTTCTTTCTAGGAATCTAGTGCATCTGGTCAAGAATCTCCATGTTGTAACTCTCAGGATCCATATCTATGTACAAGGTTTATCACATACCAATGAATCTCAGGAACACATGCAATAATTCATGGCTAGAATACACTAGTAATTACTACAACCAACAAAACAATGAATTATTTCCCCAAAAATTCATTCCCTTGTCCAAAAGCCAAGAAAAATAATGAATGAGGAATAATGTATGAATGATGAACCAAATGATGATAACAAATGAATTAAGAACCCCTAAACATCCCAAAAGAGGGGTTTATATATTTACTTGAAAACGAAGAACCACATGGCCTTTCCCCCAAGAAGCTCATGTAACCACTTTTCCCCAAATAAAATAAATATGGGTAAATAAATATAATATAAAACTTAGCACCTTTATTCCATTCTCTCTTGGAATCATATCCCCCCTATCTTTTTCCTCGTTTGTATTGCAACCATTGATTTATTTTATTATTGAAAATGATCAAAATATTACAATTCAGAGGAACTTTAAATGATTTTAATTGTTTGGGAACTTCGTCCTTCATAAAATAAAAAAACGGATTATTAATTTGGGGACTCAAAACTTGGGTATTTCACTTCTTGAATATTCTAAATAAACACATAGTGAAAAGGAAATGACGCAACCCCTGAAAGGATGATTCGTAGAATATATAAATAAAGGTTGTCAAATAGATGATGTAATGCCAAGAAAAAAACAAGTGAAATTAGCACTAGAATACATTCTGACTGAAGACCAACGATGGATTGTACTAGTCGAGTTGAACACTTAGATTTCGACTCGTCAAAGAAAAACTGCATCAACTTCTGAGTCGACTTCTAAACAAAATATTGTAATATTTCTTATTCCTAGAAACCTTAATAAATCCATAATGGGCCTCAACCATACTCCCATTTATGAAGGAAATGAATATCCCAAACAACATTGTGCTAAT
Source organism: Picea engelmannii (assembly GCA_009831015.1). Taxonomy (NCBI): domain Eukaryota; kingdom Viridiplantae; phylum Streptophyta; class Pinopsida; order Pinales; family Pinaceae; genus Picea; species Picea engelmannii. Next base: position 4,190,181 of record ML776854.1, on the reverse strand, counting down.
TGTGAGAAATTTTGGGATGCAGTTGATATTACTGACGAAGACAAGAAAATGACATAATTTTGTGTTGCTCTTTGAGCCATGGCCCTCAATTGGTTCATGAACTTCACAGATAATCAACAACGATATAAGGCAGGGATAAAGAAAACTTTCCTCACATTCTTTAAAACACAATAGGTAATCCACTTGTATGGGAAAAAATGAAAGAGATCAAAGAAATTCTAGGCAAAACCATCCTTCAATATGATAAGAGGTTCCAAGACCTTTTAATTTAAATTCCCTATGTAATAGAAGAAATATTGCTTGTACAATGGTATGTAGTAGGATTGTTACAACAAATTTGAGCACCATTATGAATGTATGACATCCAATCATGTGAGGAAGAATTGAAAAAATCCCAGCACATAGAAATGGACAATGAAGGAGCGACTACTTCATCAATAATTAAGAAAATATTAGAAGAAAAACTCGCAGAACTAAAACAATCCATAAAAAATATATCTATTTCACACAATGAAATCTAGTGCACCATCTTCTCAAGTGAAGGACATACAAAATATTACTACAAATTCACTGTCGCACTGCATCCAAGAGTTTGATGTATTCAAATAGAAACATTTTGTGACATCTGTGAGGGTCTAACAATTCACACAAAAAGGGACTGCCCACATAATCTAAGGAAAACACGACCAAAATGGTGCCATATTTGTGAGGAAAATAACCATTCCAAACAATAATTTTGGTAAAATGGAAAAAATAAAATGAACATCCATATGATATATCATATGAAGATGGTTGACCAGAATTCTAGCCAAGGAAATGGAAATGGATACAAAGGTTGAGGCCATGGGAGTTATCAAGGAAGAGGTGGATACAAAGGAGGAAGAAGACAACTAGGAAAAGGACATTGTCAAGGCCATTATTATTGCTTTAATTGTTGGAAAGAAGACCACATAAGTCTTGATTTCCCCATAAAGTAAAAAACGGATCTCAAGTTTTGCAATATATGTGGAGTGGGTGACCACTCACTTGAATACTACTCGATTGTATTACATAAAGTAATGAACAATATAAATGTGAACCTCTTGCATGCATTTCCCAAGAAATACATTCTAAATTAAAAAAAATCCATGTAGTAATAGGATGAGGAGAGGGTGAATATATCTATCCAAATCCACAAACCCGACAAAGGGGATACTGAAATACATATCCCGACTCAGAACATGAGAAGAAAATAATATGGGAAGAAATTAAGTTCTTCAAGAATATATACCAAGAAAAATCAAATGGAAATAAGGGAGGACAATCAAGCATTCCAAACACTTCCCTAGAATAATTCCTCCAATTGTTAAAAGAAAAGTTGTCAGTTGGTCACCTCATAGACTTATTGAGCATCCTAAGTGAATACAAAGAGGATCAAAGACCAGTTAAAAATATTCGATAGTTGTCACAGGAGAGGAATACAAATGACTTCGACCTACAAGTCGACCTGAAAACTGATGGCTACATTATTAATAAAGTTGTTTTTGGCTTCAACTCGCAAGTAAACATCCTCCGTAGAGAACCATGTATTTCACTTGGGAAACCTCTGCTAGTTCCAACAATGAACTTCCTAAAGTTAGTGAATCAAAGGTTCATTGAACCAATTGGCACACTCAAAAGTGTCATAACTTCCATAATGGGAATCCCAACAAGAGTCGACTTTGAAGTCATCAACTTGGTCGAAGGAATCCCCACATATCCTGCATTCGTCGAAAGACCATGGGGTTGGAATATGAAGGAAACAATCTCACTTGAAAGGGACAAGGTTAAACTGAAAGGTGGTAGTAGTAAAATCATCATACCTTTTGACCCAAAATAAGGAAAAAATTGGGTCAAAACATGGGATGAATCTTAGGAAGCTCAACGTCTGTACCAAGTAATGAACAAACAAAAATATAGCACCAAGGTAAATATTGAAGAAGAAATATTAGTTAGATCACCATTGTCAATAGGGCACAACCCGGATACAAAACTTTATAAATGGAAAATTTAGAATTATGAAGCTCAAACTAAGGAGTGTTGGTTGATAGAGGTGATCCCAATAAAATGACTGAGAACATGATTTTTAGTACAATCAGTCCATATCGTGCTAGAGAAAAAGATAAAACAAACACCAACACTCATTCCAAGTGACACACAAATGATATCTCCCCTACGTTTCAACAAAAAAAAATTCCCCCAAAACCGATGTCGAAGAAGTATCTAAATCATTCAGAGAATAGGGGAGGGTGCAAATTTTAGTAGAATCCTTCACTAGCTAGGAATCCTAATGGTGGGAAACCCATGAACCATGACTGCAAACATGGAACATCACTACCTTATACTTTGTAGAATGATTTGGTGGAAAGAAGTTGTCAGCACAAGTCGACATCCTGACTTTCAAACCAGGGTTCTACCAAGCAGCTCACATTCACCAATGTGAGAATGAGTGGAGAAGAGTAGAATATAGGGATGAAATGCTATGGCCACACATGTTCTCTAATGCAATGGATTACATACCACACAAGTGGTATAAAATTGAAGAATCATGTCCCCACATGTTTAGCAGGAATGAAATTAAAGAAAATTTCATTAGAGATTTTGAATTCATCCTAGAGGAGGTGCATATGTGAGAGGCTGTAAAACAAATAAAAAAAAATCTCAAAAACATAAATCCCAATGAAATACAAAAGAGAGGAAAATGCAAAGTTGACATGGGGTCGACATCAACTTTCAATTTTTTATCGACATAAAATCAAGACAACATAATGGCCCATTCAACAGACATGGGAAACATAAGTTTTTTAGGACAAAGGTTTCAATGGAAGAGAAGTCATCCAAGAGTAAACAATTATGTAAAAACAATTTATTTAGTATCGAAGGAAAAAAAAAAAAAAGATACATAAAAGCTTGACTTCCCCCTGAGTTATGTTGACATTTGAATATGTTAAGACCGAAATGAAAACCTCATGAGGATATGAATCCCCCTAGATTTTTATAGAGGTGGTACTCTGTAAATTCTTCAAAACATTTTCGTTATATATCAATGTGATAATATAGGAGTATGCTTAAAGAAAAATCCAAATCTTTGTTTCTCAACAAAATTTTAAAAATGGCATAAGATATATATATATAAGAATTCCTGAGAAATGGACCAGTAACCTTAAACATCACACTTGCTAAAAGTAAGTAAATTGCAAAACATAAGAGACATTCTCACATCCATCACAGTTTTAGATATTTTTTATCACATTAAAAAATAAAAGGAAATATGGTCGAAGACATAAGAGAACTTTGAAAGATTAATACTTATTAAATTCAAAAAGAGAATTTGATACGTCGATTTCAAATATCTTATACTCAAGACTTGTAATTATAAAATACAATCAAAATCAACCCTGAAATAGTTCTCTAGAATTTCTCAAAAATAATAAAGTCTTTTATAGTCTCAAAATTTTAAAAGGTGTTTGTCCATGAATGGACTGGGATTGGGGCTCTCGTGGACCATAAAATATACACAAAAAATATGAGGAAGAAGATGTGGATCTAGCTTGATAGAGCACCAATGCCAAGATATGGAAAGAAGATAGAAGGAATCTATCAGAATTCAGTTATATTTTTCTAACGAAAGAATAAAGACAACTGGATGAATTCTGAGAAGGAAAGAAAGGGTGTGAACAATATGGACTTATTGTGATGGAATCTCTCTCTTTAATTTACTTTCTGATGTGCCTTTTGTATCCTTGTTTTTTGTGGTTACATAACCGATATTAACTTGTTCTGTTGGAGTCTCAATAATCTTGATTGAAGCCTTGTTTCACCATTCTTCATTATATTCTCTTAGAGGAGCAATGATCACTTCCTGCTTTACTTTGATATTAAATAATTCATTTTCAATTTCTCTAAAGTCGATTGATAAATTTTGCAGTTTGGTCTCAATGTCTTCATTTCTATTTGTATATTCCATGAACCAACTATCAATATCATCATTAGTGTATTCCACCATACCATCAAATCTTTGTGCCGATAATCTTTTTAAATCATTAGTGTATTCCTCAAATTGTTATCTAGTTAGGAGCATTGAATTTTCTATCAAATTTGGATATGACACCTCAATAGTAGTTCCCACAATATCCAAACCAATAAATTTTGAATATGCCTTGGTGTTTTTGCGTATTAAGTCATTAGGTTCACTTAATATTCCCCTTAATATATTAATTCTTTGAATCCAACATGCTTTTAATTTCTTTATACGACTTTGAGAAGGAAAATATTCCTTTTTTATTCTTTGTTATATCATTTCCTAAACCCTTGCAACAAAAATGGAAGCTCTATCTTTGATAAATATTTCATCATTTCCTATGTCTACATTCAAATATTCGTTGGTGTTTTGTATCTTGAGACCGAGAGAGGAGAATTTTTTTTTTAACTCCCATGTATCTAAAATGAGTTACATTCTTTTCTTTACGTTTTCTTCAACAAAATGTTGGGTAGAAGTAAGTAAACTTGAGGATCCTCTCTAGCTTAAGCTTGAATCTAGGGTTCTCTGAAAGCTTTCTCCAGGTTGGACCATGGAAACAYGAGTGGATAATATAGGTGGAGGCATAAAGGTYGCTTCCAATTCTTTTAATCTTTCTTTAAGCTTGAAATTTTMTTCYTCCATATCAATTATGGAAACATCTAATGCATCTCCTGTAACTTTGTGGATTCAAGATAATTCAGATGGGTGTATATCTCTAAGATAAATTATGGAGCAATRTTTTCCATTTTTGTTCTTTGAAGTTCTTTCAGAAATTAATTTCTTGGAAGATTTAYCAAACAATGCATTATGTACAAATAAAGCTTCTTCATATGAGAAGACTTCATCTTGGATGGAAATTTTATTATAAATTTGTATGTTCTCTTGTACTCGCTCTTCTTCATCAGGAAAACATATATTCTTGATATCAACATCTAGARCCATGTCTTCGAGAGAAATTCCATTTTCAGGTATGTGTTGTTCTTCTTCCTCTTGTTGAGAGCCATTTCTTTTTCTTTTTACTTTCAACTTATGAGGGTTTTCCAATTTTCCTTGGGGAGGGTTTTTCTCACCACCATTACCTGAATTCCTAGTCTAGGATTTCCTTTGTTGAGATGCTACAAACTGAGAATTTATTTTGTGAAGAAAACTTCTATGAGAAACAACATGAGATTGGGAACTTCTTTCACCTGATGGTTTTCCCCTTTGCTTGTAATTCTCTGTGGTACTTACAATAGTTTCTATATCGCCATATTTTTTCTCAATATCCTGAATATTAGGGTCATGGCTATCGCCCTCTTCCTCTCCAAATATAAGGGTTTTAGCCAATGCATGACTAATTCCAAACGATACAATATGATTGTAAAAGAGGTGATTAGGATCGAAATGTAAATGTGTTGAACCTGCACAGAATAGATCTAGCTAAACAATAATACACACATTTGCAGAGAGAATTGGAGAAAGAATAATAAGGAGAGAAAGAAATGAAAGAATTCTCATTAACCATTATGAATAATGAATAATTTACACATGATATAATCTGTATATATCAATGAGTGTGCACTAGAGGTGAACCAACGCACCATACTAGTAGTCCAGAGTGATCTGGATACACACCAACAGTTACGGGAGTGAACTACCACCTAGTCTAGTCTCTCAGGCAGTTACGGGAGTGAACTGCCACCTAGTTGAGTTAACTAGTCAACTAGTCTTCAGTTAACTGACTGAACAAAGAGTAGCGAGGAGTTGACTCATGGAATCAAGGATAATGTTCCATTTTGATGGTGATACCAAGGCAAGTTATAATTAGCGTGGTGATGATCTCAATGTTTCATGGTGATAAAACCACTGCAACATCTAAACTCAACTCAACTAGTCAAACTGATGTGTCAATTGAAAGAGAATATTCTCCAGGTGGAATATTCTCCCCTAAAATATAGGAGATTGGATAATGACTAATTTTGACTAATAAACAAGGAAAAACCTTAGGAAAAATAAATCCTAGGTGTGTGTGAAGTAACTCTAACACCCCCTTGAACATCACTATGGTGAAAATAAAGAATGGATCTCGGCAACGAGGCCATGTTAGGTACCCAAATACAAAATATACACTGAAAATAAAGTGTGAAAAGAGGGAAAAACTCATGGGAAACCTCCCCCTCATGGTACAATGTATGTAAAAAGAATAACTACAGTTGTTAGGCAACTATGTCCTTTACTCCAAGATAACCTCGTAGAGAATGAAACTTCTACTCAGTGATGGTCTTGGTGAAGATGTATGTCGTATGTTCTACTGAAGGATAGATTTGTAAGTTGATGATGCCCTCGTGTACTAAGTCCCGGATGTAGTGCATGTGGATCTCGATGTTCTTTGTCCACTGCCTCTGAAATGGATCTCTACAGAACTTCGGAGTGCTATGGTTGTCACACCAGATGACAATCAGTCGATGAAACTGAATGCCCAACTCAGTGAGAAAATGTTGTAGCCACATAACGTGAATGGTTATGTTAACTACCCCTCTGTACTTTGCCTCGGCTGAATATAGGGCAATGGTAGCTTTCTTCTTGCTCGACCAACATATATGCCTAAAACCAAGACTAACTGAGTAACCAGATATGGACTTGCGATCAATGTTATCGCTAGCCCAGATGGAATCAGTAAACTTGATGAGATATAATGCATATTATTTTTCATAATGAATCCCAAAGGTGATGGTGCCCTGAACGTATTGAAGGATACACTTTGAAACTTTCTAATGTAGCTCATGCGACTCCTGCATGAACCTGGAAACTACGCCAACTACATATGAGAGGTCTGTTCTGGAGCGTGTGAGATACAACAAGCTCCTCACTAGTTCTCTCTACAGTGTGTTGTCAACCAATGGAGTCTCCCCACCATCCTCAAGTTCGACCACTGATAGGAAAGGAGTCAGAGTATATCTCATGCATACTTGGCCTGAGATAGTTTGATGTCTGATGCATCCTGACTGATCTCAAGTCCAAGGAAGAAGTGTAGTGGATCCATGTCCGTCATAAAAAACCTATCATGTAGAATCCTCTTAACTGTAGCAATCGTTGAAGTCAAACACACGGTGATCATCAAATCATCGACATATAGAACTAAAAGTAGAAGTGAATTATTCGTCCTAAGCATGTAGACATTCGGGTCTGATTTACAACATACAAAGTTCTATGACAATAGGTAGGAGTCCATCTTGGCATACCATGCCCTCAGAGCCTGCTTGAGGCCATAAAGGGACTTCTTTAGTTGACAGACCAAAGATGAATCCTGCATAAATCCCTAGGGCTGCTCCATGTAGATCTCCTTAGAGAGATTACCATGAAGAAATGCATTATTCACATCCATATAATGGACTTCCCATCCCTTGTTTTCCACAATGGAAAGTGCCAATCATATGGAATCCAACTTTGCTAGTGGAGCGAAGGTCTCATCATAGTCAATAACATGAACCTGTTGAAAGCCTTTGGTGACAAGCCTGGATTTATATTTGTTGATATGTCCATCTGCTTCACTCTTGGTCCTATAGGCCCATCTGCATATGACAAGTTACATCCCATAAATAAGGGGAACTAGATCCCAAGTCTGGTTCTTGAGGAGGGAGTTGTACTCCTCCCGTGTGGCAGATTCCCAAAAGGGATTTCCAATAGCCTTTCCATAAGACTGTGGATCTGAATACTGAACCAAGAAAAGATGCCTGGAGGGAAATGGTTCAATGGCAGTGAGTGAAACATGAGGCTCCTCAAAATCAGATCGAGTCCTCCTAGTATTGGTTGGATCACCAACGAGATCCCTTGTAGCCTGAAGAGTAGTCTATGCCCACTTGGGCCTCTTCTCAGGTTCTACAAATGCATCTGGATGCTTTGACTTTGCATCCGGCTGTACTGACTCTGAATCTGAATCATCCGAGTCCTCTGAATCAGAACTATCATCTAAATAAGAGTTGGCATGTGCATGCTCATCATCTCGGACAAGTGGAAGAGTGAAGGTGTCTGCATGTGGCTGTTGAGGTACATGCGAGACACTTTCCTCGAATTGGACACTACGCTCAATGATGAGCTAGTCCGAGGAAATATCAATAAGCCTATATCCCTTCACATATTTTGGGTATCCAAAAAAAATACACTCAGTGCTCTAGGGATCAAATGCCTTCCTCTTTTCAGAGGGAATCTGGGCCCTTGCACATGAACCAAAGATGCAAAAGTGAGTCACTTCCGGTTTGAGGCCGCTCCAATTCTTGTAGGGGGTCTTATCCTTTACAGATCTATGATGAGATCTATTTTGGATGTATGTTGCACAATTAAGTGCTTCGTCCCATAGTCTTTGTGGTAGTGACTTTTCATGCAGCATGCAAGATACCATCTCCTTTAGAGATATGTTTTTCCGCTCAACAACTCCGTTTTTCCATGGAGTATAGGGAACTGTGTGCTACAACTGGATCCCTGACTCATGGAAAAGATTATGGATCTCATGATTTACATACTCTCCCCCATTATCAGTTTGAAGGACTTTGATCTTCTTTTCAGATTCTGTCTCAACCAAGGATTTGAAATCTTGGAGGTGTTGAAAGACCTCGGATTTTTGCTTGAGAAAGTAGATTCAAGTAAAACATGAGAAATCATGAACAAAAATGAGAAAAAACCTCGCTTTGTTGATGGATGGATGTGAAAAAAGGACCCGTAAGTGGATCATATCTAAAGGTGCATAAGCTCACTAAGACTTTCCTTTTTCGAATTTCTCATGAGGGTGTTTTTTGAGAACACATCCCTCACATACTCCCTTGGAGAAATGGATGTCTGGTAGACCATCAACCAATCTTTTATTGATAATATTTTGCATGTATATGAAATGAAAATGTCCAATCCTTTTTTTCCATATCCTACTACTTTAATCAGCATGAGTAAGCTGTAAAGAAGAATCAGGTTCAATGAATTCATAAAATGTATACAATCTAGACTGATGATTTACCTCACCGGTAGAAACCCTGGAGTTGGTTTGCATGTCATAGATGTCCATGGAATTTGGTGTGAATATGAATTTCTTTCTAGTGTCAGAATTCATCATCTGATATAGGGAGAGAAGGTTGACAAAAAGTTTGGGAATGTGAAACACATTCTCGAAGATTCCATTGGTGAGGTCAATCCTTCCTTTGCCAGCAACTTCGACAGAAGAGTTGTCCCCCATAAGAATAGGAGGACCTTTTCATGCATCCAATGAATAATATACTACTTTTGATGCAACCATATGATGTGATTCTCCTAAATCAAGGCATGGCTAGAATTTCCTTTCTTGGAATTCAGATCTTCTGGATTATTCTTCTTGGCACCCTCGGGGATGCGATCTCTAGGGTTGTTTTTATGAAGTATTTGACACATCAGATCTTTTTTTTTTTGCATGCATGCAGATTCTGAATGGAATCCTTTGTGACAATACGTGCATCTCTCTCCTTTTCTTCCCTTTTCTCCTTTTATCCGGAGGCATCGGTGAAGGGTTTTTTGTACCCGTCCTTCTTCGGATGTGCATGAGATTTTTGTTTATCTTTAGATTTAGATTTGTAATATTTTTGGTTTCCATCATTCACAGTGAGTGAATGTGCCCTTGGTCCTTTGATTGTGCCCATGTTGATGAGCTTGATTTGCTCTTGTGCCATGGATTCGATAAAGTCCTCAAGAGAAGGCATCTTCCAGGTGGCTCTGAAGGCGAATCTGACAGGATGGAATGTGGATATGAATATAGAGAATTTAGGACCATGCTTGGAGAGAATTGTGAGAATCATTTGTTTCTCCTCCTTCGATTTATCAACCCCACAAGCTTTGAGTTGCGACTGTAAATCCTTGAATTTTGTAAAGAAATATTGGATATTGTCAAAGCTTTTTGGATCCAATGTGAGCAGATCCACCTCCAGCATGTGTTCCCTCATCTCATCCTTTTTTCCAAATATCCCTTCCAAGTTGTTCCAGGCTTCATTGGGATTCTTATAGGAAGATATGTGAAAAAGGAGATCGGGAGAAATAAGACTGCAAATTATTCTGAGTGCCACATCCATGCGATTTAAGTACTTGGATTTTTCTATGGATGATGTCAGTTATGTATTTGTATTCAAGGTTAACCTGTAAAAACCTATGGTTTAGAGAAGTATGGCTATTTTCTCCTTCCATGCAAAATAGTTGTAAGGTGTAAGAATGAATTCTTTTTGGAATTCCATCTTTCTGATGTCTTCAATCTTTTGTACCTGCAAACATTTTGGGTGTAGATTTTTTTTGGTAGTCTGTCGGCTCTGATACCATGTAAATGTGTTGAAAATACACATAATAGATCCAGATAAACAATCATACACACATTTGTAGAGAGAATTGGATAAAGAAGAAGAAGGAGAGAAAGAAAAGAAAGAATTTTCATTAACCGTTATGAATAATGAATAATTTACACATGATATACTCTGTACATCTCAATGAGGGTGCACTGGAGGTAAAATAATGCACCATAGTGGTGGTATAGAGTGATATGGACACACACCAATAGTTATGGGAGTGAGCTACCACCTAGTCTATTCTCTCAGGCAGTTACGGGAGTGAACTGCCACCTAGTTGAGTTAACTAGTCAACTAGTCTTCAGTTAACTGACTGAACATAGAGTAGTGAGGAGTTAACTAAGGGAATCAAGGCTAGTGCATCATTTTGGTGATGATCTGAAGGCAAGGTCAAATTATCATGGTGATGATCCCAATTTTCATAGTGATAAAACCAATGCAACATATAAACTCAACTCAACTAGTCAAATTGAAGTGTCAACTAAAATAGAATATTATCCAGGTGGAATATTCTCCCCGAAAATATAGGAGACTGAATAATGACTAATTATGACTAATAAACAAAAAAAAACCTTAAAAAAAACAAATCCTAGGTGTGTGTGAAGTAACTCCAACACGAAAACCTTAATCTCTTTTGCAAATATTAGATTGTATTGGTCGAGAAAGGAAGAAAATTCATCAATTTTAGCAATTACCCTCAACAAAATTTCACCAAATTTCTAGGGCAAAGGGATGAACTGTTTCTTCCTTTTTTCATAGAAAATATGGAACCAGTACTTGTATTGTATTGCTAATTCTATAAAAAATAATTTATCTAGTACATAATAGAGGAGAAAAGGGGTTTTTCACAAGAACAAAAAATTATCATAATATTATAATCATCCATTTTTTCCAAAATCCCCTTTGTATATAGAAAACAAGATGCTTTCAATGACAGTCTAGATGTATTCTCTCTGAAAATAATTTTTTTGAATGCAGACACAAAATAATTATAAATTTCATAGAAGTAATGAATAACCTTTTGTCTCCACAGGGCCTGGTACCACATGGTCATAGGTTCAACCTTGGAATTTACCCTTTTTCCAATGCTTAAGACTTTGAAAATGTGATAGTATTTAATGGAAAATATCAAATAAGAACCCATGTAGAACTTCTTCTGACTCTTGAAATTTACTAGTTGCATAGAGGCTTCATCATATATGATTTTTTCCCAATCAAAGATAACATTTTCATGGATTGTGAAATGTAAAATATATAGGGCCAACCGAGGAATAGTTGATGTATATTCTAAACCAGTTATTCTAGTAAAAAGCCAAGCAATTTCTTGATATGGGTATTTCAAGGAACTAACCTGAATTCTGAAAAAATCTTGCGGCATTGTTGCAGGGTCTTGAAAATATTCTTGTAGAATATCTATTCCATTATTTCTTCCCTTGATAAAAGTTCTAGCTTTGTCTCCTTTGTACGTGAGAGTCAAATCTGGTAATTTAAATTTTTTTTTGAAAACGGTTTGTGCCAATGAAATAGGGGAACCATTTTGTAATGTAATTGTCCTCTGACTCTCAACAAACTTGTCTACACACCAAGTGAATATCTCTTTGTAATAAAAAACTTCAGGTACACACCCAACCAGAGTTATTCTTGACATCCATATTTTCTTGATGTCTTTGTTTGGAAATGTTGCATAATAACAATTAGACCTTGACCAATGATAGTTTTGATGTTCTGAGGAGAACAAATTCAAAGTATCTCCATAGAACTGTCACTTTTTCTCAACCATATTAACCAGGTTGATGAACTTCTCTGCAACACTATTTTAGAATAACTTATAAGATATTGTGTGATACTTCTACTTAACTTCTCATTTTGATGCAAAAATTAATATGAAATAAATGTGATTTCCTCGATAAATATGCCATTAATAATGATGTTTTTTTAAAATCAATTAGCACTTGAGCTCATATAATTATCATTAAATATTTCTCGAGAAGTGTGAAACAGTAGGGATACATCATGGTGGGGGGTCAAGTACGGAAGAAATGTTTGGTTGAACCTGCGGGTCCGTCAGTATGTCAACCAACTATGAATCAATAAATGGTTAAGTATGACTATATGTCGGTCAGACTCACAAGGATGAGTTACAAAGGAATCAAGCCCATAATAAAATAGACAAAAACAAACTAAGTGTTGGCAGCAGACTTGTGAAAGATGAAAAGATGCACCCGCAAGTCCACCAACCCACGAACCCGCCAAGATATGGAAAAGCGACTAAGTATGGTATAATATTTATATCATGGAAAAGAAAGGTGCCTTTTACAAAACACATAAAATATGGGACCACAAAAAAACAAGAAATTTTCCAAGTATGGAAAGGTGAGAAAAAGAAACATATAGGGGTCAACAATTTATAATGAGGTTGTGGAAGCATAATGACAACTAGACGAATTGAAAGTACCCAAGTGCATGGAAGAAAAAATTTAAACTAAGGAAGTTAACATCTTAATAGAGGGTCCACTAAAAATGCCGAGAATAGGTGATCATAGGTGAGTGTGAAGAGAAATTTAATTTGTTTAAATAATTACTTAATAGTACTCCTGTTTTAAATATTGTTGACCCAAATGGAATTTTTGTGGTATGTACAGATGCATGCAAGGAAGGACTTGGTGGAGTCCTCACTCAAAATGAACATGTCAATGGTTATGATTCAAGAAAGATTAAGGAACATGAGAGAAACTTTGACACACATGACTTGGAACTTGTTGCCATTGTTCATGCATTGAAGTTTTGGAAGCATTATCTCATGGGGAATATATTTGAATTAAGAATAAACCATAATGGTCTGAAATATATTTTTGAACAACCAACTTTGAATGCTAGGAAAACAAAATGGCTAGAATTTTTAAGTGCATATGATTTTGACATTAGGCATATCAAAGGAAAAGAAAATAAAGTTGTTGATGAACTTAGCAGAAGAGTACATCTCATGCATGATACAACCATTATTATGAATCAATCAAATTTAAAGAGCATAATTTTAGATGTTGTTGTTACAGATAAACATTACCATAGGTAAAAGAAATCTTACAGCAAGAAAATGTACAACAGGAAATTAAAGAATATGAGATGAAGGAAGATGGATTACTTATGCATAAAAATAGAATATATGTTCCTAGTTCCAAAGAACTTAGAAATTTGGTATTAAAAAAAATGCATAATTTTCCATATGTCGTACATCCTAGTTACCATAAAACAATTGCAGCAGTAAGAATCCAATTCTTTTGGCTAGGAATGAAAAAATATGTTATTGATTACATTGCCAGATGTATGGAATGTTAGAGAGTGAAGGCTAAGCATAGGGACCTAACAGGTTTTCTGTAGCAATTACCAATTCCAGATACGAAATGGGAAGTGGTAACCATTGATTTTATAACTAAATTTCCCATGAAAACAAGACAACATGATTCAATCATGGTAGTGGTTGATAAATTGACAAATTATTCTCATTTTGTTCCTATAAAAATGACTCATACAACAACTAATATTGCAGAAATTTACATGAGGGGGATTGCTAGTTTGCATGGGATACCTAAGGCAATTGTTTTGGACAAAGATACAAAGTTTACTTCAAATTTATGGAGGGGATTGTTTAAAGGATTTGTTACAAATATGAACTTTAGCACAACATACCATCCACATTAATATGGGTAGACATAAAGAGTCAACCAAGTAATTGAAGACATGTTGAGGATGTATGTCATGGATAAGCCATCTAAATGGGACGATTACTTGAACTTGGTTGAGTTTGCCTATAATAATGGGTAGCAAGCTTCATTGAAAATGAGCCCATTTGAAGCTTTGTATGGTAGGAAATGAAATACTCCAGTGAGTTGGGAAAACCCAAAAAATAGAGTTGTACTAAGGGTAGAGTTGCTCAAATATATGGAAGGCTAGATGGTTAGAATTAAGCAGAATTTAAAGGAAGCTCAAGGTAGACAAAAAATTTATACAGATAATAACATGACAACTATAGAATTTAAAGTGGGGGAGCATGTTCTTTTAAAATTGAATCCCAAGAAGAGCTCTTTGAAGTTGGGTAGTTGTACAAACCTAGCAGCCAAATTCTGTGGTCCATTTGAGATATTGGACAAAATAGGGCTAGTTGCATACATGCTTGCATTGCCTACTTCCATGAATGTGCATAATGTATTTCATGTTTCTTTTATAAATAAATATGTATATGATCCTAACCATGTTATTGATCAGCATATGATTTAGGTAGAGATAGAGGGAGACTTTGAGGTCCATCCAATGAAGATATTGGAGAAAAAAGTCAAAATGATTTGGAATTGAATTATAGAGATGGTAAAAGTCTAGTGGACCTGCTATGGTCTTGAAGATGCTACTTGGGAGAATGAATATACCATGCGGGAAAAGTACCTGCAACTTTTTGAACAAATTTTGAAATTTTGATTTTTTCTTGTAATATGCACTGAAGAAAGTGCCAAAATAAGGGGGAGGGGAATGCAATACATCCTGACTACAAATATAACGACGTATTTTCAAGTGACTACAAATATTTGAAAGAATTGGTGCAATAAATGGGGGAGATGAAAATCAACCTCATCCCTCAGGCCAAACCCATCAAAAAGAGGCCATACAAGCTATAACACAAATACAAACCCATTGCTCAAAAAGAGATAGAGGTAAAGTTAGATTCCAACATCATATCCCCTATCGATAAGTCAGAATGGGAAATTCTGATGGTATTGTAACCCAAAAAGAATAACCCAAAGAAACTAAGAATCTGTGTTGACTTATGGGGGTTAAAGAAGCTAACATTAACTGATATGTTTCTGACATCATTTTCTGATGAAATTATTAATGAATTCACCGACCATGAATTCTACTCATTGAAAGACGACTTCTTGGGATACAACCAAGTGCCTATTGCAAAATAAGATCATTGGAAAAAACATTGTCTCTCAGTTCGGGTCATTCACATACAGAGTAATGTCGTTTGGGATCAAGAATGGTCTAGTAGTATTTTCTTAGATAGTGGTAAAAGCATTTCAAGAATACATCTACAAAAAAAAATGGATGTATACTTTGATGGTTAGACCACTTAAAACCTATTGAAATATCACATCCAATGGCTTCAGATGATGTTGGAAAGATGCATATAATTTTACTTGTCTCTAAATATAAAAAAAATGCATATTTGACACACCAATAGGTATTTTGCTAGGACACATTGTATGAAAAGAGAGAATCAAGGTTGACATGGCCAAAATCAAAGTTATTCTCAACTTGAAGCCACCAATCAGTCAAAAGAAAAAAAAAAATTCCTTGGGCATACTGGATACTATGGAAAATTTATTCAACATTACTCTGATATAACCTTCCCAATTGACAAGCTGCTGAAAACGAAGTTAAATTCCAATGGATCCAATAATTCAATGAATATTTTGAGATATTAGAGAGAAAACTGGTAGAATCACCCATATTAATGTTTACAGGATGGTCACAAAAGTTTCATGTCCATCTCAATGCATCCAATGTCACTATCAAATCAATACTAGACTAGACATACGATGACATGGCCGATCACCCCAATGCATATGCCAGTCAAAAGTTGAATAAATATGAAATACATTATTCAACAATAGAGAAGGAGGCTCTAGACATGATATTCACTCTTCAAATATTTCGACATTATTTACTGGAAAACACATTCATCTTCTTCATGGATCATCAGGCATTTAAGTATTTTCTAAACAAACTGGTCCATCAGGGAAAATATGTCGATGGATACTATTGTTCCAAGAATTCAAATTTGAAGTAGTAGTCTGACCAGAAAAAAAGAACATTGGCCCAGAACATCTATATTGACTATAAATTGGAGAAGATCAGACTGGGATAGAGGACGGATTACTTGATGCACATTTATTTCAAATTGAAATACCCCCCTAAGGAACTCATAGAAATATAAAAAAATTTAGAAGAGGGGAAGGCTCTTAATGATATCCTAGCTAACAAAAGGAATATCCTAGCTAACAAAAGGAATATCCTATCATTGAAAGTAACACCATTCATTCTCATGAATGGGTATCTCTATAAGCTAGGAACTGATGATATTCTAATAATATGGGCACTAGAACATGAATGAGAAGATATAATCAATGAATCACATGTGGGTCCTACAGGAGGTCATTTTCAATCCAACATGACAACCAAAAACATCCTTCAAGTAGGAATCTAGTGGCCAAACCTACATAACGACTATCGAGAACATGTGAAGAAGTGCAATAAATGTGAAAGGAAAGGTCGACCTTTGTGGAAAAATGAAATTCTATTACATTCGGTAAATCCTAGTTTACCATTTGAGATATGGTCTATCGACTTCATCGACTCCTTCCCAAAAACAACCAAAAGAACTGGGGCAAAGTACATCATCACAACAATCAAAATATAACTAAATTTCAAGAATTCGATAAATCCTAGTTTACCGTTTCAGATACGGACTATCAACTTCATCGACCCCTTCCTAAAAAGAGACAAAAGAAATGGGGAAAAACACATCATCACAACAATAGAATGTCTAACTAAATGGGTAGAAGAAGAACTAGTTGAAAAATGCACAAAAGAGACAATGTACAAATTCATATATGAAAATATAGTAACCATATTCAGTTGTCCCTTAAAATTAATCAACGATCAAGGAACTCATTTTGTCAATGGCACAATTTAAATATTACTTAAAAAATTCATGATCGACCATAGGAAGAAGACCATCTACCATCCGCAAGCCAATGGAAGTATTGATTCCTTTTAAAAACATTACATAAAGACTTAACAAAAATATGTGGACTCAACAGAGATGATCGGTATTGAATATCCCAATTTTGAGCCCCAATATTAAATAATGTATTTTGTGAATTTATGAAAGTCTAGTGTACCTAGGAAATCTAATGTTTTGATCATTATTAATAATAAATACATCATTGGCTGATATATAGACAAGGACACGAGTTATAGGGGGCTATGATTCCACAAGAGAGGGGGCTTGAGGGGCTAAGTGTATATTTTATATTTTTGTTTACCCATTTTTGTTTTAATGGAGAATATCAGTTACATGAGCTTCTTGGGGGAAGGCCATGTGATTATTTAATTTCAAGAAACACATAAACCCATTTTTGGTCTAGCCATGTGTTAAATTTTTTCCATAGCTATGAATCCCGAGAGTCACAACATGGAGATTCTTGAATAGATTCACTGGAGCCCTGGAAGGAGGTGGGTACCTACATAAGAACTATCAAGAACATGTGAAGAAGTGCAATAAATGTGAAAGGACAGGTCGACCTTTGTGGAAAAATGAAATTCTATTACTTTTGGTAAATCCTAGTTTACGATTTGAGATATGGTCTATCGACTTCATCGACCCCTTCCCAAAAATATCCAAAAGAACTGGGGAAACATAAATCATCACAACAGTCAAAATATAACTAAATTTCAATAATTCGGTAAATCCTAGTTTACCGTTTTAGATATGGGCTATCGACTTCATCGACCCCTTCCCAAAAAGAGCCAAAAGAACCGAGGAAAATCACATCATCACAACAATCGAATATCTAACTAAATGGGTAGAAGAAGAACTAGTCAAAAAATGCACAAAAGGGACAATGTCCAAATTCATATATGAAAATATAGTAACCATATTCAGTGGTCCCTTAACATTAATCAACGATCAAGGAACTCATTTTGTCAATGGCAGAACTAAAATATTACTTAAAAATTTCATGATCAACCATAGGAAGAAGACTACCTACCATCCACAAGCCAATGGAACTATTGAGTCCTTTTAAAAAACATTACACAAAGACTTAACAAAAATATGTGGACTCAACAGAGATGATTGGGATTGTAATACCCCAGTTTTGAGCCCCATATTAAATAATGTATTTTGTGAATTTATGAAAGTCCAGTGTGACTAGGAAATCTAATGTTTTGATCATTATTAATAGTAAATACATCATTGGCTGCTAGACAGACAAGGACAAGAGTTATAGGGGGCTATGATTCCACAAGAGAGGGGGATTGAGGGGCTAAGTGTATATTTTATATTTTTATTTACCCATTTTTGTTTTAATGGAGAATATTAGTTACATTATCTTCTTGGGGGAAGGCCATATGATTCTTTAATTCCAAGAAACACATAAACCCATTTTTGATCTAGCCATGTGTTAATTTTTTCCCATAGCCATGAATCCTGAGAGTCCTAGCATGGAGATTCTTGAATAGATGCATTGTATCCCTAGAAGGAGGTGGACAACCTGGGGGAATATTTGGTAGAGAAGGGGGTCCATTCTCTTGGGTTGTACAGGCTTGGTAAAAGAGAGATGGTGTACTTTGGATTGTTGTGTGTGCTAAGAATCCAGTGAGAGCTTGAGTGCTGACTAGTTTGGGAAGCTGAGTGACACTTTGGAACCATCCTTATAGATTCATATCCCTGGTTCGGGGGTGACATCACTGTTGAAACTTGGAACAATAGTGTCTACGATAGGGTGTAATGTCCTTGGTCTATATCCAATTGGTGATTCATTTCATTAAAGATAAGTGCTCTATATCATGGGTTTCTCTGATTATACATTTATCTCCATTGTGTATTGATTATTATCTCTGAGATGTGCATTTTTTATGTTCTTGGTTGTTAGTTATTTGTATGCATGGAATGTTTAAACATTCCTTATACTGTATCATGAATCTTGATCTTTGCATGTGAATATTTCATGCTTATTTATTAATTAAAAATTTATTAGAATTTGAAATTATTTTAGAAGCCAGTTTGAAGTAGCGTGCGGATCCTATGGGTGGTTGGGTACATTATAGATTTGTATTAAAGATTCTAGTTGAAACACCAGGCTGGTATGGGCTGGAACTGTTGGACAAGGTGTTATGGTTAAGAAAGAATATATATTCGAGACATTAAAGATCAGGAGAGATAGCGTTACAAAGATCGTGTAGAAGCCAAAGCGTCGTGCAAATAGAGATAATTTGTAAAGGATCATGGAATCGTGATTGTTTCCTTTTGAATTCAAGAGCGATCAAAACCATTTAATCAGGGAATTCTAAATTGTTAGATCAGAATTCAAGGGAATGAATATTGACAGATAGAGGTGAAACTAGAGGATGGGAGAGATTAATTGAAAACTGTCAGATCGAATTGGTCGATCGTCAATCATTGATCGAAGACAAGAAGGATATGGAAAAATATGGAACTTTGTCACTTCGACGATTATTGGAGACATGGAAGATGCATGAAATCCTAAAGGCTGAAGTCAGGAAGTCCATTTGGTCATCATATCTAATAGGAAGTTCGAGAGTAATGTGAGTCATTGATTCGTAGTGGAAGGATAGAAAAATTTCGAGACTTTAGAACTTTGCCACTTCAGCGATTACTGGAGACTAGGAAAATCCACGAAACATTGAATATGCGAAGTGTTGAAGCCACAAAGTGAAAATTTGTAGTCTATGAAATCACGTAGGCCGTCAGATCTGGGGAAGAGAAACGTGGACTGTCTTCTTGGTTGATGACATGTCTTATTCCATGTGGAAGGGGTCTTAAGTGGGGACACATGTCACATGAATTAAATTCCTTTTACACCTCAACCTATCCATTTATGGGTGACACGTGGCACACATACCAAGGTTCCACATCATCATAGGTGAAATCAATATGCAATGCCATCTCAAGGATTATGGCCTCCAGGAATGTTCAACATCTCTACCAGTGAAAGTGTTGAAGGCCGAAGTCGTGAATTCACACAGACCTTCGATCTAAGATTTCTTTGGGAATTTTCTCAACCGTTGGATCAAGAAGTGGAAGGATGGCATAATCGCTTCGGCATGTATTGCTCCGAGGGAGTTGAATGATTAGGTATTTGTAATATCCCAGAGTCCCAGAGGGCCGAAGTCCCAAAATAAAAAAGGATCATCCATCACGATGCTTGATTAAGTCATGGCCACTGGATTAACTAGTGGAAGGATAGCATAAGAAGAGATGTTAATTGACAGTAAGCAATCATCATCCCTTTATGACCACCTTGGAAGGTAAAAGTCCAAGGGAGTTGAATGACTTGAGAGTTGTAATTTCCCAGAGTCCCAAAGCATCGAAGTCCCAAATTAATTAAGGAACATCCATCCTAATCCTCGATTATGTCATGATCGTCAATTTCATGGAGTCTCCAGATGGGTCGGGACCATGCAGTCAATGGGAGATTAAATATCAACCATTCGATCTACTAGTGGAGATAATATAGGTGCTTCGATGAAGTGTACTTCATGGATTATTACTATGGAAGAGGGCATCAATGTTGAAGTTCGGAGGGCCTGGTTCCAACACGAGTCTCATGCTAAGGTCAAGGGGTTGATTGTTAGAATATGATGGATGTGGTCGTTTTACCATAGACTATATCACTATTGTCACCAAACCATAGGCTGAAGCCACCCTCCGAGAACCTTAACCTTGACAGAGAATCATTCCAGAAGAAAACCCTAGGCTAGATAGCCAAAAAATGGGTAGCGCACCTTTCTCCAGGGATAGCACACCAAACAAGAGATGATCATATATTCCAAACCATAACCAAGAGATAGTCAAAGCCAAAATGTAATCTTCTAGTTGCAGTAGCTGCAACGACAGGTTCTCCTCTAAACTTGCACACAAACTGGCTAACTGCAGTGTGCACAAGTGAGCTCTGCAGTTCTAAGAATGCATGCCAGAATGAAGACTGGCCTCCTGTATTTATACTAATTCTGGCTAACTGCCTGGGTTGACTTCTCATTCTGGGTGCCTATTTACTAAGTATACAATATTTATTCTGGACAAATTCTTCTCTTGGAGGCTAATAACCTAATACAAATTATCCTCTTGAGCTGACTTGTCTTCTAGGGTTATTAGCCAACTCATTAGGGTTTCTTCTTGCTTCCCGGAATATTCTATTCTTGTTAGGTTTACATGTGGAGGTAAATACCTCCCATAGCTACCATAATATCAACACTCCATCCTAGCTAGGGAGGTATTACAGGTAATGGTATTGAGCACAAACATACCGTTCACCCAGTAGCATCAACATAGTTGTATAGACTATCTCATAACTAGATAATGAGTACCATCATCACCATCAGTTTCATAAGCTGCATCATCTCTTGAAACCATACTCCATCTGAGTAATTAGACATGATGTTGGATAAGTCACTCACTCCACAGAGTGACACAAGATCCATTGTTCTAATCCAAACATATGTCCTAGAAGAATAAATGTCTTGAACCATTTTCTATCTTGGAAATCTTTGTCCATTGATCATCCATCTAGTTGATAATCATTTCCAACACTGTTGATAGTATTCAAGGCAATCAGAACAATATCATTCAATAGAACACAACTATGTCTATCCATAGTAGTAAACAACTACAATCCAATGGTACACTACCACACCAAGTAGCACACAGGTACTTGATCAGTGACGTATAGTCACAAACAATGGAACACATCCACCATAGTAGTATACATCTATTGTCTAGAGACATACAATATTCATAACAATCATCTGATATCACCTACACATAAACAATTTTATGATATAAACTGAATCATCTAGGCCATTCCTCCACTCACATCTATGAGATCTGGAAGAGCATCTTCCCTCAGAAGGTCAAACATCAATGATGAGCTATCTGGAATATTCTTCTTAGCCAAGGAAGAATAACTATCTTGATTTATGAGCCTAGACCATTCCCCACCCTGGGCCATTCCTCTGACACTAGACAAAGTGTAACCTGGAGAGAATGAGTCTTCCCTAAGGAATGTTTGTCCTGATTGCTGAACCTGGACCATTCACCTATCTGGGCCTCTCTTTCGACACTAAAAAAAGTGCAACCTGGAGAGAATGAATCTTCCCTAGGGAATGACTATCCGTACCATATCCTAAGGAAATGACTGTCCTGCACCAACCTCCAAAACATACCATTCTTTGAAACTTCTCACAACTGTGAGCTTCAAAACAATGATTGTTCGGCGAGGTGGACTAGTCTTCTTGATTAACCATAAAGACGAGAGACTGCCCCAGCCCTTCCCCATGTTAACCACAATGGGAAATCTATGTCTATGGTACATCAACATTCCATCGAACCATTTTCATTACAAAAATGACCATTCTATTTGGACCATTTTTTGAACTGGAAAATGCCTGTCCGCCAGAAATATCAAACCATTTTCCGAACTGGAAAGGAACTGCTCATCCTGGACCATTTTTTGAATTGAAAAATGACAGTCCATAAATTAATAACACATCAGTGCTCCTTCCTAGCCTGTGATTCATCTCTTCATTTTTCAATAGGGAATTTGTCTCCACGAGCTCCAGCCTGAGTACACAAACTCTTTCATCTTGGATAGAGGCTTTACCAAAATATCTTCTTATTTGCTCATCTGTGGAGATATATATACATTGGAGAACCACTTCTCTTTTCTGGACTTCATCATGGAGAATGTAATGCTTGATCTCAAAGTACTTTGGTCTTTATGGAACTTTTCTTTTCTCTGAAGGCTTCATATAGCTCTGATCAATATAGTGTGTCATTATTGGATTCATATTTTGTTCCCCATTAGCTCATAACATCATGGAAAGGCTCAAACTGGAACATATCCACGTGGAACTACTTCTGTCATCATGAGATTTTTTTCATGGATTGGCAATCCATCATCCTGATCTTCTGAGTAATCATTCTGATATAATATCTCTGTTATAGAAAGTATTCACCACACTTCTGTTGTGCATTAGAGGTTCTCCACCAAGTTGTCTTCTTCCATCTGCATACAAGGGTCTCTTTCTGGTATACCTCAAAGCATTGAGGTTTCTCTACATATGCTATTTGTTCAATTATTCTGGAGAATAGTCTTTGCATTCATCTGATGTCAATTCCAACCCATGGATATTGTGGACAATATAATGGCTCATGTAGAGATATATATGGTTTACTGGAACAAGTAATCATCATAGTCTTCTCCCTCCATCTGGGATAACCTCTAGTTCTGGATCTCGCAATGCTTACATTCATAAGTCTTTCATACACTGTTCTTCATCACAACTTTCAATACCTCTTCTTGATTTATTTTAGTGAGTTCATATCAGGCTAGTAATCTTGTGATTCTCAATACAATGACTGGTTGTTCTAGATTTTCTTTCTTTCTTGGAATCTTCATGTTCTTCCTCATGTTTCTTTTTAGATCTTGGGTCCATAGAGTTTTCTATAGATTCCATGCTCTGAATATTCCATCTTATTTCATAGTAGGATCATGGATGTGGATGGATAACCAAGGATTCTTTAAGGCTTATTTTCGAAGAAGACTTCTTCTAATTCAAACTGAACACATATTGCTTTTCATGGCTGCTACCATGGGTATATATACTTTATCACCTTTAATCAATCATAGGATTAGATCCCTCATAATCCTTGCTTCATGTATGAATGCATGATCTTCTTTTGTTAATATATAATCGACTCCCTCCATCTAGGAGAGTCCACACTTCTGTCAACATCCTTATTTCCTTCTACAAAGTGTTACAAATCGTTTTCCAATTTCCTCTTGATTGTTGACTTCTTTCTGTCTTTACTTCTTCTAGGTTTCTTTCTAATTTCGGCTTATCTTGCAGCTTGTCTTATAGTCATAGTGATAGCATTCCTTATATATGTTTTCTTCCATAAGCATATTTTCTCTTTGAACATATTATCTTCTAAAAAATAGATATGCAAGATATGTACCGAAAACATGGTATGTACGAGAACTATGAAGAGTATTGTTACAATGTCTTAGAGGAAGAAGTTTGTTTTGTCCTTCTTGGTTTTCTTTGAGGGTTTCCTTTCTTCGGAAAATGATGCTTCATGTGTTTCCTTCCTTTTATTTAACTCAAGACAATGATTCTTGTAGTGACCATACTTTTGACAATTGAAGCATTGTATCATTGACATATCTTTCTCTTGATTTGTTTTATCCCTAGAGCCAAACTTCTTTTTGTTCCTGAAATCCTTGAGCCTTGTTGTGAAGGCTTGATCATCGTACTTATTTTGGTGTTTCTCTTTTTCACTGATCCTTGATTCTTTTAGAGCACAGCAAGTCCAAAGTTCCTCAAATGTAGGATACTCCTTCCTTGTGTTCATGCTTGCGGAAAATGCATCCCACATCTTGGGAAGACCATTGAGTACTATGTTTACCAATTCCTTCTCTGAAATGATCTCTTCTATAGCTTGTAGTTGATCTCTTAAATGAGATATTTTCACAAAGTATGGTGTTATGTTGTCATTGTCATTCATCTTCATGTCACAGAGCTCATTCTTTAGACTCATTACTTGTCCAATTGTTCTGACTGAGAAGAGGTTTTTTAGGGCATCGTACATCTTCTTCGATGAGTCAAGATGGGAGATGTAGGGTATCAAGTGGTATTTTATAGAGTCCACTATGATACTCATGGAATTGATATCACCTTATTTGAACCTTTCCATAATTGCAACGTTCTGCGGTTCCTTCTCTTTTCCTTCTTCAAACTCTAGTTCCACGATCTTTCATTTCACGATATCTACCACTTTAATATTGGCAAGGATGAGTTCAATCCTTGTCTTCCACGCTATGAAGTTAGAAGCTCCATATAACTTGTTTTCTATCTTCATAGAGTAAGTCATGGCTTCTTTGACTTGGTCAACCCTAGATTTGACAAAAAACTCAAACTTGATGTCTTGGCTTGCTGAGAGTACCAAGAGATGCGCTAGGCTAGGGCGCATTGGTCTATTTGGAAATTAAGTCAATACCTTCACTTAAGGTGCCTCAATGAGAGGGTTAGATTTTCTGCAACTACACCTGCTAGTAACCCTAGCGACAGTGCTTTGGTGACTGCTCCTGCTGGAAACCCTAGCGACAGTTCTTCAATGAGCTTAATATCCTTATGGCTATGCTCCCTTTCAATGGTTGGAATGAATGAAGGAGGTGTGGGCCCATAACCTATTAGAATATGATGGA
>ML776854.1:4116999-4143284 GCA_009831015.1 Picea engelmannii | reverse complement strand
ACATGTGGGGGTCCTCCAACTTCGTAAGGCCATAACTCTCAAACCCTGAGGAGTTATGTGGCGTTCCACATACCACCAGAAATGGCATGAAATGTACTATCCATATAGAATAGTATTGTCTAAGAATATATCCTAACTCATACCATTACCCATCAAACAAACTTGGGTCCATTACCCAAACCTGGGGTCTCCAACTTCTTATGGCCATAACTCTCTAACTGTGAGGAGTTATGTGACGTTCTACATACCACTGGAAATGGCATGACAAACACTATACATATAGGATATTTTCCCTGTCAAATTCAATGTCCTTCATCTCATTATTCCACATACAACCATGGGTCCTCCAACCATTCTTCTAGGATAACTCAATCCGCAAAGTGTCTTCCCGTGAGGGCTTTCACCACAAGGGGACCACTTTGGAGTTCATCCATTTGTGCAACTTATCAATCATGATAAGACAATAATGAGAGCATGGTTCCTCCAACCATTCTTCTAGGATAACTCAATCCGCAAAGTGTCTTCCCATGAGGGCTTTCACCATAAGGAAACCACTTTGGAGTTCACCGATTTATGCACCTTATCAATCATGATAAGACAATAATGAGTCATCTATACATTTTTCCAACAATACATCATATACCAATGAAACCACATCAATCCATATTCATCATTTATCAATGAAAACTCATTGATCCATCTTCAACATATCAATGACAACCCATTGATCCATCTTCATCTATGCATTCTCATCAAGGAAAATACATATTATATTACATCAATCATCAATCAATCAATCCTTTGACATCAATAAATCACTTGACATCAATCAATGACATCAATCAATCAAACCATTGACATCATCAATCAAACCATTGGCATCAATGACAAGATGATCCAACATCTTGACGTTGTCGGATGGCCCCATCGAGCTTCATCACTTGAACCTCGACTGCCTCATGTTCCTCCTGTGCCAATCCTGGTACATAGATAAGTGATCTACTCACAATTTCTTTGACTGCAGTCTACTCTCCGAGCAGTTGGCCCTTTTCCATATTTGTCTTTTCATTTTCCTCCTCGAGCATATCCCATAACTCATCCTTCTCATTTTCATACGCGGTTACATAGTACCGCACAACTCATAGTTGCTCCAATATCTTCGCTTTTTCTTTCTTCGAGGCTTTGGTATCCTTTTCCTTTTCCTCTTGGACTCATAAATTAGAGCCTCTGTTGCATCTACAATTCTTTGAAGATGGGCTGGTGCATCCCCCAACTCTGCAATCTCCGACGAGGAGGGTTCAGTAGGTACTTCTCTACTAACCTGAATAGCTCGTTGTATCTCCTTCAGTTCCTTCTCAACTCTTGCATACAAATCTTATTGATTTGTGCCATATCTTTGTAATAGGTCCTCAAACGCATCCTCCATTTCTCCGAGGACTAGACTGATGTCATCCTCCATGAGCATAGCCTCTAGCTGAGGCTTACTATCATAGGTCTTCTTTCTTGTTGAAAGTTTCTGCGCAGAAACCTTCCTTTTCTTCGATGTTTCTGCCTCAGTAGGGGGATCCTTCGATGGTGTAGCTTCACCTTCTCCTTATTTTTCTGCTTCTTCCCCTCCTAACTCTTGATTTACTTCATCTCCTCCTCCCGTGGGAGAACTAGATCTACTTTCTTCCGAGGCGTTATCTTGCTCATAAGTCTATATGTTCTTAACTTCCTCCTTTTTCTTTTTATTCTTCGCACTGGTATGTCCTGCATGCTCAAACCTGGTGACCAAGGGGCTTCCTATGATGTCAATATTGGAGAGTTTTGCATCATCAACTGGTACCAGGAACTCCACTGGCCACTCCTTCATGATCTGTTCCATGTCTTTGTTAATCAGCTTATAATAGGACTGTAACTCTTCCTTACTCTCATCTTTGCATGCAGTGATATAAATAAAGTGTGGATCTATGTGGAACTTAGCTAGTGGTATGTACTAGTGTAGAGTGTGTGGTGTCATGCATGGGAAAGACTCGATGGAAACCTCTAGTTGTTGTTAGTAGGCATGGAACATTGCATTCAATTACCATTGCTTCGACATATCATTTGTATACCATAAGGTAGAAAATCAAGTTTCCAGTGGCTCTGATGGTTCAATTTCTGAAAACTCTGCTCCCTCCGGCATTTTCCAAGAGACAAATGCAAATAGTATGAGTAGTGAGATGAAGTGGAACTCATATCCCTGATCCTGTGCTTCACGACAGTCTTTCTCAAGTTCATTGACAAGGTAACTCGCCCAATTCATCTGCATCCCCTCCACGCATTTTCCTGCAAGTTCTAGCACGAGCTCAGTGACTTGCATGGGGCATTTCTTTCTGAAGATTTTTTTAGCTATGAGCTGGCAAGAAAGGTGCATTGCGCCATCCTGTATGGAGGCTACCTTTTAGCCTCACTTTCCCTTCTCAAATTCACCATATTCATCCTTAATGCATTGTTCCAGGGAGCGATATGAAGTCTTCCTTTTGTAGAACTATTGAGGGTCGAGTCCCTGCATGCTTAGTCCTGTGATCAGGTGGATCAATGATGGATCCACAGTAATGTGCTTGTTGAGACACAAATATCCTCCATGATAGCACGAAAAGAGGAGTTTAACGTAAACGTTAACCTCCTGATGTTGGCCAAAATGAGGAATGTTCATCACATTGAGTATTGTGGACTATGTCAGCTCCTTTATCCATGGATGGGAGACTATGCGAGGCTTCTTCCTAGTTGTATTCATCAAATATCTATGGGGCACGAGGATTGCGTGGTTCTTTCTGTCTCCAAGGTTGAAATCATTGTTCTTCAATGATGGGATCTATCACAACTGGGTTCCAACTACGTGTATTCCCTTCGTAAAGTATGTGGTGATCAATGTGTATTCAAAGTCCCATGGGATGTTGTCATGGTTAAACGTGCTAGCCAAAGGCAGGATGTAATTAGGTAAGATCGACAGGATCTACTTCGCATTAGCTAGATCGTCACGGTGATTACTTCACTTCTCAGTCGTGGGGTTGACACATTTTGAATGACATCTAGTCGAAGGGGAATTCTGAAGTGCCTTGTTCGATTATGCCTGTACTCCTTTAGACATAGCTTTATCAGCCATAAACTTCTTCAAAACCTCTTTGACGAATTTCTCTAGCTCAGTGTGCTCGATCGACATTCCCACTATTAACAAATAAGTCGGGGTAGGTCAACGAATAGCGGGGTAAACAAAATATGGTGAGGTATGATAGCACATCTCGACATACACAATTACTTCGTTTCTTGTCTCAGATAATCATAGGTAGAAAAAAGTGGTGCCGATGCAACATCCGACGGGTTAAGAAAGAAAGTGTCATAACAGATTCCTCCAATGGACAAGAATGCCTCAATCAATGTGAATCCATCCATTATGTCATGGTCTAAACATCTAAATATGATCTATCCTCCCATAAATGTGTTTCCTAGACATTCCGGAGGGTCGTTATAACGGTCGGGGCACCTATAACAGTCATATAGCTTCGCCAGGGAGAATTCCCCTTCCGCGTAGTTCTGCAGTTTCGGCGAGGTTCAGAGCCTACAAACCTGCCTCCTATGAAGTCTTCTCTATAAATTCTTGTAACTTTTCTAACTTGGATTTCTCTTACTAAGCTTCCTTTCCTTCTTTCCTATGATTTGAGTCTCTGTAATTGTTTCTGTATTTCTCTTTCCATTCTTATTCTTATTGTCTCCTAGTGAAGTTCCTTCGCACTACTGATGTGCGCTCAAAGGGTTTGAAGTTAATTTATCTTATCATATTAATTATTGGGTAGATGTATTCCTTTCTTGCATGGATAGGTCCTTAAAAAATTTCTACATTCTTTCCTTGACAACTACTTTTCTTGCCTTCAGTTGCTTCGACTCAACTTCTCGTTCTTCTATCAGTTGATCTATTTTTCTAGCTATGAAATCCCTTAGTTATTTCTTTTTATTTTCTGTAGCTTCTTCTTCTGATTTCCTTCTAATCTGATCTGATCTTTCTCAATCCAAGTCTTTCCTAAAAAAAGAAGGAACAAGGTTTTGTTCTCAACCAACTTAATGACTTCAAATTCCTCTTATGTCGATGTTCCATGAATGATAATAGGTACATTAGTCATTAGTAAGTCTTCCACATATGATTACCATCTTTCTTTTAAACAATCCTATTCTTCCCAATGAAGGTACCATATTGGGCTTTCCCAAAATTTCCCAAGTGTCTTTTGTCATGATATTCACCTATGTCTCCTCATCCAGGACACTATCTATGTCGAACTCTCTTATTCTTGTATCTATGCGTTGTTTTTCTTTCAAGATATCTGATAAACTGACATCTTTGTAATCATTCATTACTTCTTTTAACTGTACTAACATAGTCCGAGATTTATCTGATTCTTTCTCTTGATGATTATTTAACATGCTCTCATTCTCTTGATAGTTTTCTTGCCTCATATTCATCCTTTCAACTTTTGCAATCATTCTTGGAAAATCCTCAACTTCATGACCAACAATTTTACAACAAAGACAAATAGGACCTATACCAGGGAATTCCTAAGAAAGATGTCCCAGTCTTCTGCAGTTATAACATAATGTTGTAAGTTTTAAACCTGCGAAGTAAAGCAATGCATATATATTCTTAAGAAATACAGAAATTAATCAATGGCTCATACACAGAATACACAAAGATCTTTACCGGAAATCCTCAACCGGGAAAACCTTTCTTTTTCATTATATCGAATTTCACCATTCGCCATACAATATATACAATGTTTTTAGGTATTTCGTAGATACCAAAACCCTAATCCCTTAATCCAGGATTAATTTACAAATCAGCTAAAAATAGAAAAATCCGCTAAAAATAGAAAAATCCGCTAAAAATAGAAAAAATAGCAGTCGTCGTATCTGACGCACCCACACACACACACATGCAAAGAATATAACACATACCCAACAAATTTCCATCCTCTCTTTCTTTTAAATGTTCCCCAACCTTTCATGTAATGTGCACTAGGATCACAGTGTTGAGCCTGTAATTTGCAAAAATTCTTTCTAGGTTCCTGCATCCACTCATTAGTCCAAAATTTATTTATATGCATAGGAATAACATATGTTTCTCTATTTCTATCAAATTTATTCAGATCAACTCATTCTTCTATCTGTACCCTAGCTTTTAGACTAGGAAAGAATCTATCAAACATACCTAGATTCATGCTTTCGAAACAAAAATTTTCACTCATCTTATTCTATCAAAGCACAATGCTTTACCTCTTTCAAGATCTTACCTCTTTTCTTTAGATCAGGTTTCTTTCTTAGCACAAAGATTCACAAGTCAAGTAGAATAATGCGCACTACAACAACAGATATACACATAGAGCTTCTCTTTTCTTTACTTCAGTTCCCAGCAATCACAATTTCATGTCCCAACAACAGAACCATTTCTTGGCACAGGGGTAGACCCAAGTTTCAACGCTTCAACAACACACCAAAAAAACCCTAATTATCGGCCTTTCGACAACACCTACGAAGCAGGCGAAGTCTCACTCGATGTAGAGGCAGGGGGGTTATAGGACTCAAGTGTCTGTAACCAAGATGGGACACAAATATGTGATTACAACACTTCACAGGGTACTTAGGAACAACATATATTAATTCATTATCTTTAGTCACATCCGAGATCAAACCCTAAGTACAGATCGAAGCAATAACAATGATAAAATACACATCACACTTTATCATCATAAGACAGATCTAACACATTCAACATATACAAAGCATTAAACATTCATAGATCTATCTATAATTCATAACATTCAATGCACTAAGAAGATTCACAGCATAAACATTACAACACAAAGAAAACCATCAACACAAGATTTACATGGTTCACCCCAGTGTGGGGCTACGCCCACCAATGAATTCTTCTTATTTATTACTCTTCAATCTCTTACATCCATCTTCTCCTGTGCACTAAGACACTGAGACAAGATTCACACTTGACAGGAGATCTGAACACTAAGCACCGGATCCACCTTCCCAAAATCAGGTCAAGGCATAGAGCCAACTCCTCTATTATGCACAAAGCCTTACATACACAGTCTGTTGTACAAAGAAACTCAGAACTACTTGCCTCTTGAACTTAGCTAATTACACCTTTATCACTAAGCTACTTATACCTTACAATATTTACTTATTTATACTTTTACATTTTCTTACAAAGAGGCCTAATCATGTGTAAACCCATGGGCCAACATCCCATAAACCCTAATACAAAGACCCTAATGAACCCCTTGTTGATTCCACAAAACAAGTGATATCCCACAATATCAGCTCCTCCTGGGTGTTTCATCTTCAACCAACCTATCAAAGTACAAAAGTGGTCAAACCCGACCAATGTTTCCTCAAAACTTGGTCGAAGGCCAACACTACGTAAATCCCATTCATTAATCAACCAGATCGCAAGATCTGGAGAACCATTCCACCATTAAACATTATAGAGTATAATTGGGCCTCGATGGCAGGTTTGGTTCCTACTGTTGAGTTAAAGGGATTTAGGACCCCTCAATAGGTTCCAAGAAGATGAAGCCAGAAGATCTGAATCCCAAGAAAGGAAATTCTAGCCATGCCTTGATTGCCATCAACTCCTCTCCTGATGCTTGGATCATTGATTCAGGAGAATCATGGCATATGGTTGCATCAAAAGTAGTATATTCTTCATTAGATGCATGCAAAGGTCCTCCTTTTTTGATGGGGGACAAATCTTCTCTCGAAGTCACCGACAAAGGAAGGATTGAACTCACCAACAAAATCTTCAAGAATGTGTTGCATGTTCCCAAACTTTCTATAAATCATCTCTCCTTGTATCATATGAGGAATTCCAGCACCGGAAAGAAAGTCATATTCACACCAAATTTCTGGTCAGGTAAATCATCGGTCTAGATTGTATACATTTTCTGAATTCATTGAACCTGATTCTTCTTTACTACTTACTCATGCTGACGAAAGTAGTATGATATGGCATGAAAGGTTTCGACGTTTTAATTTTAGATATATGCAACAAATTAGTAAGCAAATATTGGTTGATGGTCTACCAGACATCCATTTCTCCAAGGGAGTATGTGAGGGATTTTTTCTTGGAAAAAACCCTCAAGTGAAATTCATCAAAGGAAAGTCTCAGAGAGCTTTTGCACCTTTAAATCTGATCCACAGTGACCTTATGTGTCCTTTTCCGCATCCATCCATCAACAAAGTGAGGTTTGTTCTCATTTTTGTTGAAGATTTCTCATGTTTTACTTGGATCTACTTTCTTAGGAAAAAATATGAGGTCTTTCAACACCTTAAAGATTTCAAAGCTTTGGTTGAGGCACAACTTAGAAATAAGATCAAAGTCCTCTAAATTGATAACGGGGGAGAGTATGTAAATCATGAGATCCATAATATTTTCCATGAGGAAGGCATTTAGTTGCATCATACAGTTCCCTATACTCCACGGCAAAATGAAGTTGCTGAGAGGAAAAACAAATCTCTAAAGGAGATGGCATCTTGCATGTTGCATGCAAATTCACTACCACAGAGACTATGGGCCGAAGCACTTAATTGTGCAACATACATCCAAAAAATATCTCCCCATATATCTGTCAAGGATAGCACCCCTTATGAGGCTTGGAGTGGCCTCAAACCAAAAGTGATCCACTTTCGCATTTTCGGTTCATGTGCATGGGCTCAGATTCCCTTTGAAAGAGGAAGGCACTTGATCCAGAGAGAACTGGGTGTATTTTTGTTGGATACCCCAACGGTGTGAAGGGATATAGGCTTATTTATATTTCCTTGGACTAACTCATCATTGAGCGAAGTGTCCAATTCAAGGAAATTGTCTCGCATGCACCTCAACAACCACATGAAGACACCTTCATTCTTCCACCTGTCCGAGATGATGAGCATGCACATGCTAGATCTTCTTCAGACTAGATTTCTAGTTCATAGGACTTAGATGATTCAGATTCAGATTCAATACCGTCAGATGCATATTCAAAGCATCTAGATGCAATTGTAGAGCTAGAGAAGAGGCCCAAGTGGGCACAGACAAATCTTCAGGATGCAGGGGATATCATTGATGATCCAGTCGATACTAGGAGGACTTGATCTGATTTCTAGGAACCTAATGTTGCACTCACTTTCACTGAACCATTTCCCTCCAAGCATATTTTCTTCATTCAATCTTCATATCCATAGTATTATGGCGAGGCTGCTCAAAATCCCTTTTGGGAATCTGCCATGCAGGAGGAGTACAACTCCCTCCTTGAGAACTAGACTTGGGATCTGGTTCCTATTCCTTCTAGAAGGAAGCATGTTAGATGCAGATAGGTGTACAAGACTAATAGCATAGTAGATGGATAGATTAGCAGATACAAATCCAGGCTTGTTGCCAAAGGCTTTCAACAGGTTCATCGTATTGACTATGATGAGACCTTCTCTCCAGTAGCGAAGATGGATTCCATATGATTGTCACTTGCCATTGCGGTAGCCAAAGGATGGGAAGTCCATCAGATGGACGTGAAGAATGCATTTCATCATGGTGATCTCTCTGAGGAGATATGCATGGAGCATCCCCAAGGATTTATGCAGGACTCATCTTTGGTATGTCAATTGAGGAAGTCCCTTTATGGCCTCAAGAAGGATCTCAGGGCATGGTATGACAAGATGGACTCCTACCTGTTGTCACATAAATTTGTACGTTGTATATCATACCTAAATGTCTACATGCTCGGGATGGTTGATTCACTTCTACTCTTAGTTCTCTACGTTGATGATTTTTTGATCATCGGTTTCTCAACTTCAGCAATTGTTGCAGTCAAGAGGATTCTACATGACAGGTTTTTTATGATGGACATGGGTCCACTACACTTATTCCTTGGACTCGAGATAAGCCAGGATGAAAAAAGAATCAAACTTTCTCAAGACAAGTATGCATGATATCGCCTTGATAGATTTCACATGATAGACTGCAAGTCTGCCCTGACTCCTTTCCTATTAAGAGTCACACTTGAGGATGGCGGGGAGACTCCACTGGTTGAAAACACATTGTATAGACAGTTAGTGGGGATCTTGTTGTATCTCACACACTCCAGACCAGATCTCTGCTATGCAGTTGGCACATTTTCTAGGTTCATGCAAGAGCCACATGAGCTACATTGAAAGGATGTAAAGTGTATCCTTCGATATGTACAGAGCACCATCACCTTTGGGATTCATTATGCAGAAGAATCTACATTAGATATCATTGGTTTTATTGATTTTGACTGGGCTAGCGATAGCGCTGATTGCAAGTCCACATTTGGTTACTCACTCAGTATTGGTTCTGGGCCTATCTGTTTGTCAAGCAAGAAGCAAGTTGTCGTTGCTCTATCTTCATCTGAGGCAGAGTACAAAGGTGTAGTTAGCATAACCATTCAGGCTATCTGGCTACAACATTTTCTCACTAAGTTAGGCATTCAGTTTCATCGGCCGATCATCATCTGGTGTGACAACCAAAGCACTCTTAAGTTCTGCAGAGATCCAATTCAGAGGCAGTGGATGAAGCACATCGAGATCCACATGAACTACATCCAGAACTTAGTAAACAAGGGGATCATCGAATTACAGTTATTTTCTTCAGCATAACAGATGACAAATATCTTCACCAAGACCTTCACTGAGTAGAAGTTCCATTCTCTACGAAGTCGTCTTGGAGTGAAGGACACAGTTTCCTAGCAACTGTAGTTCTTGTTTTTACACATGTTTTACCTTTAGTGGGGGTTTTTCCCATGAGTTTTTCCCTCTTTCGTCACTTTATTTTAGTGTATATTTTGTATTTGGGTACCTAATATGGCCTCGTTGTTGGGACCCATTCTTTAATTTCACCATAGTGATGTTCAGGGGAGGTGTTGGAGTTACTTCACAAACACCTAAGATTTATTTTTGCTAAGGTTTTTCCTTGTCTATTAGTTATAATTAGTCATTATCCAATATCCTATATTTTAGGTGAGAATATTCCACCAGGAGAATATTTTCTTTCAATTGACACTTAAGTTTGACTAGCTGAGTTGAGTTTTGATGCTGCATTGGTTTTGTCACCATGCAACATTGGGATCATAACCAGCTAATGCACACTTTCCTTGGGATCATCACTAGACTAGCGCATTACCCTTGACTCCCAGAGTTAACTCCTCACTACTCTCTGTTCAGTCAGTTAACTGAAGACTAGTTGATTAGTTAACTCAGCTAGGTGGAAGTTCACTCCTGTAACTGCCTGAGATACTAGACTAGGTGGCAGTTCACTCCCGTAACTACCTGAGAGACTAGACTAGGTGGAAATTCACTTCTGTAACTGCTGGTGTGTGTCCAGATCACTCTATACCACCACTATGGCGCATTGGTTCTCCTCCAGTGTGCACTAATTGAGTTATACATAGTATATCATGTGTAAATTATTCATTATTCTTAACGGTTAATGAGAATTCTTTCATTCTTTCTCTCCTTCTTATTCTTTCTTAAATTCTCTCTATAAATGTGTGTATTATTTTTTATCTAGATATATTATGTGCAAGTTCAACACATTTACAATTGGATTGTTCAAAAATATCATTGTAAGGTTTCCCTTAGATGGTGGCATGCAATTGGTGAGTAGGTAAAGATACAAAAAATAAAACAAAGGAAACACAAGAAAGCATACAATGTGTTTCTTGCTGTATGAAATTTCAGACTTGAAATAATATTCCAGATCTAAAACATGTATATTGACACAAATCATCCAAACAAGGTTGTATTACAACAAATTATTTATTGAAAAAAATAGATGACATCATGATGCATAGCCATAAACAGTTCATTGAGACAATACCTAAAAGGAAGGGAAACAACACTTTGCCTACATTTCCAATTTTCATCTAGATAAGATTAAGAACACACATAATACTTGAGAAGAAAACACAATCTATCACCAAATATTATATTCACCGATGTAGGAAGCTTAAAGGTCTTATGCATCAATTCCCAACAAAAATTCGGATGCTTAATCTCCCCAAAAATCAACCCATTTATATTCATAGATATATCTATTTATCCTCATGAAGAGGAGGTTCAATTAGTTATCTAGGATCTCAACTTCGAAGTTCAATATTTAGATTTCAATTAGATCTTGCAGATACAACTTAATTGTTACTGCATAATTATTGTGTGTAATTATTTCTTCAAACTAAGTGGATTTGGTTTGATGTGTCCGTTCATACTCATCATCAATTCAAATTTAACAAAAGACATTGTTTTTACCAAAAGATAACAACTTATTACAAGTTGTAGTAGTGCCTCTAACTAAACCAAAACATAATTTTATTAGTGAAACCGAAACTCATTCTTGATAACTAAAGTAAAATAGATATATAGAAAAAAGTATCCATAATTTTTTTTTGGCATTCAAATTTGCATGGATTTCCAGGTAGATCAAAAAATGGAGACCATCCTTTAACACTAGAACAAAACTCACCCAGAATTTGGCGAATTTATGGGAAAAATGACCTCAAAGATCTCTTCGATTCTCCCAAACAGATATACCTATGTAAAATTGGAGAAATGTTTTTGTGAATGGGCTCATTCCCAACAAAAAAATATTTTGGTTTTCACAAATTTACCTCCATATGTTTAGAAGGTGCGCCGAAATCCAATCACTAAAACAAGGAAAAACAGAGCATTTGGCAAATTTTTGGGAAAAGAAACCTAAAATATCTCTTCGATTCTCCCAAACCCTAATAGCTGTGTAAAAATGGAGAGAGATTTATGTGAATGGGATTGTTCCCAAAAGAAACCTCTTTCGGTTTTTGCAAATTCACCTTCATTTGTTCAGAAGGCACGCCGAAAGCCAATGGCAAAAACAGAGAAAAAGAAAGTTTTTCTGAAAATTTTGGCAACACTTTCTGATTTTTCTTCTATAGCTTTTGATACTTTCCTTGTAACTTTGCATGTTGTTCTTCAATTTTTTGATTTGGTTGCTACATGGTAGTGGTCGCAAGCTTATCCTTAGAATTTCTAGGTGAACGTGAGCCTGTTGGGTTGGCATGTTCTTTTTCCTCTATGATATGTACCCTGCCACTTTCCTTTTCCCTCTGTTTTTCTGTAGAGGAATTTAATTGTCTTTGAGGAAAATCCTTCCTTTTTGGAGTGATGTATTTTTCCTTCTCATATCAGTTTCCTCTTTTTTAGGTGTGGTGTTCCTTTTAGCTTCCTAAGAAGCTTTAGATGAACACCTAGGTTTAGGAGAAACCCTAACTACTTATGTTGGAAGTGATGGCTGAATGTATGTGTTGACTTGGGCTCCCTTACCACCCGCAATAATTATTACACATGATCTTGCAATAATAACCACTCAAAGATGAAAACATGCATGATCCTTAGCACAAATTTTGTAATGATTGTTAAACTGATGGAAACATGCATTATCTCGAGCAGACAAAGAAATGCAAATGCATGCAAGGTACCAACACACCTTAATTCAAACGTTCAAATATTTTTTGAACATTAAAACTCATAAAACAACGCATTTTATGTTGTTTGCAAGAGTAGAGGCATTCTTGCAATCAATCTATTTTTGCATCAAAGGCCTAAGTTAACCTATTTGTAACCCATTAGTGGCATAACTAGGGTGATATGTCTTATTCAATTCAAACCATGACTTGTATTAACCTTATAAAGAGAAAGGAAATGATGAAAAAAATAAAGATAAAAACAAATTAAAATGACTCAACAGACCATGGAAGAGAAACTAAGTAAAAAACAAGGTTGACAGATGGATGGGTTGATGGAAGAATAGAAGGAAGAGGTGTAGACCTAGGATTTAACATCATGTCCAACTGGGGATATTACTTCCCTATGAGGTGCTAGGAACAACAGATTGTGTGCCTTAGTTCTTTATCCCCCCACCCCTCTTTCTACCAATCATTTTACTATGTTTACCAACCCTGTTACCTATCTTATTTCAACTGAAACTCAAATCTATAGCTAGACCCCAGTGCCTTTGTTGGGCTATGGAGTCTTTTATTCACACTAGTCTATTGCAAACCAAATGCTTAGAAAAATGATCTTATTCTCCTATTCTAATTTGTTGAAACTTTCTACTCATGCATGAGCATATTTCCATTGTAAGCATTCAAGCAATTTGTTGATTGACATACCTTCTTGTATGAAAACATGGAAACAACACAACATGTGTCACAAAAATTCTATATTCAATCTATACTCATAGTTGCAAATAGATGTCAAAGTGATATTTGCAACATTTGGTAGCTAATCTAGATTTATGAGCATAATGAAATGAAAACATAGATTTATAATATTAACATAGAGACACAATGAATAACAACAGAGATACAGTAAAACTAGACTTCTATTAAATAAGAAATACATTGAAACTGTAAAATACATACTGAAACAAGTTTGCTAGAATAGTGGAAGCTTATCTCTGAGAAGAGATGTGACGACTACGCTCATTCACAAGAATATAAGTACAATGAGGCTCTAAAGGAATTTTTACAATAAACATGAACTCCAAAATCATAGAAATCCAAAAACCTAACCCTAGGAGATGAAGCACCAAAATTCATGTGGGCCCCGTTGGGGTAAGTTAGTACATCAACTTCTCGGGGTCGTAACTTTTGCATACAATTTGTGGTTAGGGTGAACGATAGCTCGTTGGAAAGGTATTGAAGAGGAGATTCATTTAGGGGGATCAATAAGATCCTTTGTGTTGGTTGTGGAGCCTAATTATATTCCTGATTCATAACTTTTTTATTTTGATCCATGTTTATACCCCATGAAGACTTTACACCCCAGAATATTGTACACCCCTCCATGTGGGGGAGTTATAGGGGGGGGGTTTCCTCCCCTACGGGGTATGGGGAAAAGCAGGCCCCCAACGAGGGTTCGGGAGATAGCGTTACATGATGGGGGTTCAAGCACGAAGCCCTTGAAGGAAACAATTCCTTGTAAGTCTATATTGTAATTTCATAGTAAATCTGGACCATTCATTATAAGGTCACAGATCTGACGATAGAATTTATGTTAGGGTTTTTTTCCTTAGAGGGAAACCCTCTTTTACAGGGGACATTTTAATGTGACTATGCATCATGGAGAATATTGTATTATGAGTGAGAATACTGTGAGAGAAAGAAGAGGAAGTTAGAATGGGTGTTGTATAGGTTGTATCCCTTGATTTGTTGGATAATAAAAAGGAAGGACCTAGAAATTTATCTGGTGGACGTAGTCCACACTGGGTGAACAAAGTATATATGTGTCTCTATTGTATTGTGTATCTTTTGTATTTTGTTTCCACATTTGTTTTTATTTTATTTTTTCGTGATCCTTTTTTTCTAACAACTAGTATCAGAGAGAAAGGTAACTCGTAGGAAAAGAGGGTTCTTGGTTTGAGTGGGAGCAATGGTAGAAGATGGAAAGTTTAGGGTCGTGAAATGTAATGACCAAAACTACCATTTATGGAAGATGCAGGTGGAATATTATTTATATCATAAGGATCTATTCCTACCATAGGGTGGAATAGAAAATAATCCGATGACCATGAAGGATGAAGAATGGGATGTTCTTGACAAAAATGCACTAGGAACGATATGGCTAAGCCTAACAACATCACTGGATTTCAATATTTTGAAAGAAAATACAATGAAGGAGATAATGAATGCATTGGATAAAATGTATAAATAAGGTATTTATAATGCAGAGATTATTTAATATGAAGATGTCAGAAGGTGAGTCTATTGCAGATCATTTAAATGAATTTAATACGGTTACTAATCAACGAAGTTTTGTAACAATGGACTTTGATGATGAGGTAAGGGCTCTTCTAATCTTGTTCTTGTTTCCATAAAGTTGGAACGAATTGGTAATGGATGTAAGTAATTCTTTCTCTTTTTCAAACACTTTAAAATTTGATGATATTGTTCGTGTTATCCTTAGTGAGGAAATGTGACGGAAAAGCACAACTAAGACATCAAGTAACGCGTTAAACATGGAAAATAGGGGAAGACAAAAGAATATAGGAAAGGGCTCAGGAAACTAAGGGAATTATAGGAAGGGAAGATCCAAATCCAGACAGGGAAAGATAAAGTGATGGAATTGTGGGAAGAAAGGACATCTGAGGAAATAATGCAGAGCTCCAAAGAAACAAAGAGATGGACAAGAAGAAAAAAATCAAGAAGAAAATTTAACAGGTAATGTGTTATAAGATGGTTTGATTCTTTATATAGAAAATATTTATGAGTCTTGGGTAGTAGATTCAATGGATTAATTTCATCCCACACCCCATAGAAAACATTTTCTAGATTATGTTTAGTGTGATTTTGGTCAGGTGCATTTGGGTGATGATGCACCATGCAAAATTTTTGGAATGGTAAAGGTAAAAATAAAGAAAAGGAATGGAAACCAATGGTTGTTGAAAGAGGTAAGACATGTTCCAGATCTAAGGAAAAATCTAATTTCAACAGGGCATTTGGAAAGAGAAGGTTGTATATCCATATTTATAAATAAGGTGTGGAAGGTCACCAAAGGATCACTGGTGATAGCAAAAGGACAGAAGGTAGGTACATTTTATTTTTGTACCGGTAATACTGACTCTTTTATCTCTTTAGCTTCAACAAGAGTGGATACAACATTGTGGAATCATAGGCTTGGACACATGAGTGAGAAGGGGATGCAGATACTTCGCAAAATAAATTTGTTGCTAGATATTAAACAAATAGATTTGGATTTCTGTGAGAATTTTATTTATGAAAAACAAAAGAGAGTCAGATTTCTCAGAGTCGAAAAAGAAAACAAGAGTGAAAGGTTAGATCTTGTGCATACATATGTATGGGGACCAACTTAGGTATCATATCTTGGTGGCTCTCGTTATTATGTTAATTTTATTGTTGATGCAAATAGAAAAACTTGGGTTTATTGCATTCGACAAAAATTTGATGTTTTTGATACTTTTAAGAAATGGAAATCTTTGGTTGAGAATGAGACAGGAAAAAGGTTGAAGTGTCTCAGATCCGAAAATGGAGGTGAATATTTTATCAAGGAGTTTGATGATTATTTTTCATACCATGGGATTCGTAGAGAGAAGATAGTTCTAGGAACACCACAAGAAAATGGTGTGTCATAAAGGATGAACATGACAATCATGGAGCATGCAAGGAGTATGAGATTGGATGTTGGTTTTCCCTTACAGTTCTGGGATTATGATGTATATACTATTGTTTACTTAATAAACAAAGGACCTTCAATCTCTTTGGATGGTATAATTCTAGAGGAGGCATGGACACGTAAAAAGGTAAACTATTCTTTTTTGAAGACTTTCGGTTGTGAAGCATTTGTCCATATTGATAAAGAAAATAGAACAAAGCTTGAGGCAAAATCCAATAAGTGTACCTTTATTGGATATAGTGTTAATGATTTTGGTTATCGCTTATTATATTATGAAAATCAAAAGATCATTAGGCATAGAGATGTCATATTCAATGAGAAGGTCACGTACAAAGATCAGTTGCAGGGAAAGATACAAGAAAAATAAAAACTTGAATACACAGTGCTTGATGAGATCACTGAAAAAGAAATTCCATAGGTACAAGAAAATCAAAATGTACCACAACATGAGCAACATGTATCTCAAACTTCTGTAAGTGTTGTTAGAAGATCTACCAAGTTAAGTAGACCCACTGAATGATACTCTCCTTCATTGTATTAGTTATTGTTTACTGATTCTGGTGAATCAGAATGTTATGAAGAGGCAATACATGTAGACACTAAAAATAAGTGGGAGTAATGCATGAAAGAGGAAATGGATTCCCTAGAAAATAATCAGACTTGGGATTTGGTTCAATTTCCTATAGGAAAAAGAGCATTGCAGAATAGATGGGTTTACAAGTTGAAGGAAGAAGATCGAGGAAAAAAATGGTACAAGGCTAGACTTGTTGTAAAGGGGATTGCACAAAAGAAAGGTATACATTTTGATGGAATATTTTCTCCTGTTATTAAAACAAATTCAATTAGGAATATTTTAAGTCTTGTGGTAGTAGAATATTTGCATTTTGAATAGTTAAATGTAAAAACAACTTTTCTCCATGGGGATTTGTAGGAAGAGATTTATATGTAGTAACCACAAGGGTATGAGGTCAAAGGGAAGGAAAATTTGGTATACAGGTTGAAGAAGAGCTTGTATGGCCTAAAGAAAGATCTAATGAAGTGGTATTTGAAGTTTGACAGGTTTATGAAAGAACAAGATTATAGTAGATGTCATTCTGATCATTGTGTTTATTTAAAAAAGTTATAAAATGGAAGGTATATTATCTTGCTATTGTATGTAGATCACATTCTTGTTGCAGGGTCTAATATGCAAGATATAAATGTGCTCAATACGAAATCAGCTAATCCATTTGTGATGAAGGATTTGGGTGATGCAAAGAAAATACTCGGTATGAGAATAACAAGAGAGAGAAAAAATTGTAAATTGACATTGTCTTAGGGTGGGTACATAGAGAATGTGTTCAAGAGGTTTAGAGTCCAGAATGAAAAACGAGTTAGTACACCTTTAGCCAACCATTTAAAATTAATTAAGGAAATGTGTCCCGAGACACGAGAGGAGATAGAATGCATGTCCAACATCCCTTATTCATCAACAATTGGCATCTTGATGTATGTGATGGTTTTCACAAGACCAAATATTGCACATGCAGTGGGAGTTGTGAGCAGGTATATGAACAATCTAGGTAAATAACATTGGGAGAAAGTAAAGTGGATTCTCAAGTATTTGAGAGGTACTGCTACTTATGCATTATGTTTTGGAGGTTTAGACACTATTCTATAGGGATATGTTGATTCGGATATGGAAAGTGATAAAGATAGCAGGAGGAGCACCACAGGGTATGTTTTTACTATAGGTGGAACAATAGTATGTTGAATTTTGAAACTAAAAAAGGTTGTTTCACTTTCAACAATAGAGGAAGAGTATGTTGTTTCTCCAGAGGCTAGTAAAGAGATGATTTGGTTACAGAGGTTTATAGAGGAATTGGGAAAGAAGAAATAGAATAGCAGGTTATACTGTGACAGTGAGAGTGCCATTCATCTTGCAAATAACTAATCCTTCCATTCAAAGAATAAGCATATACAAATAAGGTACCATTTCATATGATCCATCTTGGGATATGGACATTTGAAGTTGGAAAAGATACACACTAGCCAGAATCTTGCATTCATGTTAATAAAGGGAGTAACCAAGGATAAATTTAGTTCCTGCTCAATTTTAGTTGGTATTCAAGCATGAAGGTGAATATGAGAAATTTTCCAAGTCCAAGAAGGATCATAGTACAACATATACAACAACAATGGAGTTGTTGAGATTAGTCTCCAAGTGGCAGATTGTTGGTTGTGGAGCCTGATTATCTTATTGATTAAGATGTTTTTGGTTTTCAACTATTTGTATACCCTATGAAGACTTTACACCTTGAGATACTATACACCCCTCCATGTAGGGGAGTTGTAGGGGGGGCTTGCACCCCCTCTGGAGTTCGAGGGGTCATCTCCCCAGTTGGGGGGTCTGAGGGAAAGTAGGGGTTCGGGGGCG
Organism: Picea engelmannii; assembly: GCA_009831015.1. Classification (NCBI taxonomy): domain Eukaryota; kingdom Viridiplantae; phylum Streptophyta; class Pinopsida; order Pinales; family Pinaceae; genus Picea; species Picea engelmannii. The sequence continues at coordinate 4,124,626 of ML776854.1, read as the reverse complement.
AAGCCCCGGAAGGAATAATTTCCTTCTAAATGTATATTTTGATTTCACAGTAAATCTGGACCGCTCATTATAAGGTCTCATATTTGACAGTAGAAGTTATGTTAGGGTTTTTTTCCCTAGATGAAAACCCTCTTTTATGAGGGAAATTATATTGTGGCTATGCATCATTTTGAATATTGTATTATGAGTGAGGATACTATGAGAGAAATAAGAGGAATTTACAACAAGTGTGTTTTAGGTTGTATCCCTTCATTTGTTGGATAATAAAAAGGAAGGACTTGGAAATTTCGATGGTGGATGTAGCCCACACTAGGTGAACCACGTATATCTGTGTCTCTATTGTATTGTGTATATTATGTGTTTTACTTCAACATTTGTTTTTATTTTATTGTTCCATGATCCTATTTTTCTAACACTTCAACTATCATTGAGGTGCATTATCGTGAAAAAACATCGTTTAGGCCCTCAAAATGGCCTCAAAAGTTCAGAAACCGAAAAACTACTAAAACTAGTAAGTTTCCAAAGAACTATTTTGAGCCAGTTGGACAAGGTGGGTGGCCACCGAGATCCTTCTGGATCAATCCTCCCCTCTTAAGAATAAATGGTCTCCATTGTGTTGAGTTTCCCCATTAGATGGGGAAATTTCTGTTGATTTTGGCCCCGGGTGAGCCACTTTCCTTGGTGGAGGAGTTTCCCTGCTTTGAAAACCCAATAAAGTTGGATCATCTGATGGTTAGTTCCCCTGACCTGTGTGTCCACGATATTATTATTGGATGCTTACTCTATGCTGCCAGGGTTGATATTTGTTGGTGTAAACTATTCTTCTATCTCATATGTTTCCAATAATGGTGGAAAATAAGGCCTAAGGATGTCCACATTGACTACTACGTGCAATCCAAGGAATAGGGGAAAGTTGAGCTCAAGAGAATTGTCACCCACAACTTGGGTGATGGTGTAGGGTCCATAATGGAGTGGATGAAGCTTATGATGAGGCCCTGTAAGGAGTTCTTTCTGCAAATGCAACCAAACTTTGTCTCCCACCTAAAACTGGTGTAGCACCTAGTGTTGATCACGACATTGCTTGTACTTGGCATTGGACTTCTAAAAAATATCCTAAACCTGTTGGTGGATGTGATGGATCCGTTCAATGAACCAAGTGACTTTATCAGTTCTAGTTGAAGCATGCGACGAGTCTGCCTAGTTGGCCACAAGGGGTAGTGTAACATCCATGGGCCCCGATGGTTGAAATCCCAACCCCACCTGATAGGGGTTGTAGTCAGTTGAGCTATGTATGGATCTATTGTAGTTGTGATGAAAATAGGGAATACTCTCATTGCAAGTGCAAGTGTGCTTCAAATTGTACATGTGAAGGATGTGCACGATCATCCCATTGATGACCTCGGTTTGACATTCCATCTGGGGGTGGAAGGAAGTGGACTTGGTGAGCTTGGTGTCCAGCAGTGACCAGAGGCTCGACCAGAATGTGATGAGAAACCATCTACCATGATCTGAGATAATGGTTTGTTGGATCCCAAAGTGGACACATGATCATTCAAAGAAGATCTTGGAAGTACCCTCCACTGTGATTCTCTTCTTGCAGGTGGCCATAATCTCCATCTTGGAAAAGTGATAGAAAACCACAAAAACATAGTCATTTCCCTCCTTGGTGGATGGAAGGCCCATTGAGATGGATTCCCAGGGCCTGTCATGAGAAGGAAGAGGAGTGTACATGCCTTGTTTATTAATGGTTGGTTTGGCAATAGCGTAGGCAGTGCAAGACCATATATACTTGTTAACATCTTGTCAAAGTTTCGGCTAGTAGAAATGTCTCTTCAAAACTTCCACAGGTTTTTCCATGTCGAATTTTCCTACCACCCGAATGTAGTGGGATTCCCAAATTAGCTTCACTCACTCACTTTATGCAACACATAGATGGACCAGATGCATCAAAATCCCATCCTAATGATGGAAATTGGTGACAATAGGTGTTGGAGAAGTCAGGATCTATATCATAGATGTGGAGCCATATGAAGGTCTCATGGCCACAAGAATCAAGCATTGTGGTGAGTGCCATGACTAGAGGTCGGTTATGGAAATAAATGACTCAGTTGGTACTTCCTATTTTATACTTGATGTTGAGGTGGAACTACTGGAAATATGTGGACCACTTCTGATGGAAGTCATTCTGGAATTTTCCTTGTCTTTGCATGAACTGGAGTGGCTTATGACTGGTGTGGATGACTGTCTCCTTTCCAAGAATATAATTCCTCCACTCGAGGAAGGCTTGCACAATGGAGTACATTTCTTTGTTGTAAGTAAGGTAATTATGGATGACATATGATAGTGTCTCACTATGATAGACCACGAGGTGGCCATGCTGAGTGATGATTGTGCCCACAACATATTCTGAAGCATTTTTCTCGATCTCAAAAGGATATTGCAGATCAGGTAATGAAAGCACCAGGGAGAAGCACAATCATTGCTTTTATCATCGAACACTTTCTGTTGGGACAAGACCCACACAAATTTTCCCTTACCACCACCTCTAGTTATTTGGTTGAGGGACCATGCAATATGCAATAATACCAACACAAATCTACGATATAAATTGGCAAGGACTAAGAATATTTGAATCTTAGTGAGAATGGTTGGGGTTGGTCACTCATAGATGAATTGGATCTTAGTTGGACCACATGCACACCATGAAAATCACTAATGTAGCCTGGGTAGTGGACTGTGTGCATGTCGAAGGATCATTTTTCCAAGTTGTCATATAGCTTGTGCTACCGCAGAGTGTGCAAAACCTGTAGAATGTGATGCAAGTGTTTCGCCCAAGTCTTGTTGTAGATGAGCATGTCATCCAGTTACAACACTACAAAATAATTGGTGAAAGGCCACAAGATATCGTTTATCAACCTCATGAAAGTTGTTGGGGGATTTTTCAAACCAAAGGGTATGACCAACCATTCAAAAAGACCTTCTTTAGACTTGAAGGCAGTCTTCCATACATCTGTATGCTCTATTGGGACATGATGGTAGCCAGACTTCAAATCAATCTTACTGAAGTATTTGGCTCCCTTTAGTTTATTAAGGAGATCATCTATTCGGGGAATCAAGTATCGGTTCCTGACGGTGATTTTGTTTAGGGCCTGGTAATCAATGCAGAGTCACCAAGCCCATCTTTCTTCTGCACAAGCATGACAGGGATACCACAAGACGATGAGATAGGTCATATGTGCCCCTTGTGGAGAAGTTATTTGATATGATGATGGATATACTCATTTTATAATAGAGAGTGACGATAGAATGGTCTATTAGGTAGCGGTGCGTCTGGAGTCAGATCGATGGAATGCTTGAACCGACAGTGAAAAGGTACCCCAAGGTTAGGAGAATATTTCTTTGTATTCTTCCATGACCTTGTCCACTTTCTTCCGCTGCATGGAGAGGTCAACCATGGATGTGGCTGCAATATTTCACTCACTCTGAGAGTGAATCATGAAGAACACATACTTCCTAGCATGAGAGATGAACTTCCTACATTTATTGGCAGAGATCAAGGAAATGACAATAGGTGGGACTGCCTCGGGTATCCTATACAATTTCCTGTTCAAAGTAATAATAACACTGCGAGGCCTAGACTCATATGTAGCATGATATTTCCATAAATAAGGTTATCCCAAAAGAACATCACAAAATTCAATGGGAGAAACATCACACAATACCTCATCTTTGAATGGCTTGATATCGTACGGTAGGCGACACTATTGGTTGATGCGAAGATCGCTCCCTTGGTGGAGCCATCTAATGGTGTAGGGTTACGGGTGCGGTGTTGTTGGAAGGGCTACCCACTTGAGGACCTCCATTGAGATGAGGTTCTTTTGTATACCACTATCAATGATGAAGTGAAGTGGAGTGCATTTCACCCACATCTGTGAATTAAAGAGGCGCTTTCCTTCCTTTGGCTCATCAGGTTCACTGGGATGGATATTGGTGGTAGCAATAGTGGCACTGGGTTCTGTGTCAATGATCCATCTCCCCTTTTCTGGTTCTGAATCAAAGTCAGAACCCACATATGATTCATAGGATTTCCCCTCTGCCACCAATGACTACTTTGATTGGAAATCAATAGTTTTATGTTAGGGCCCCTTATGGAAGTCACATCACTTTCCAATATCTTTCTTCATATTTTCATTGTCCTTCTTTTCTTGTGGATTTTACTAGTTTTCCTGAGGATTTTCATATTTTCTATGTCTTTTGTTCTACATGTTGGAGCTTCCCTTTCCCTTCTTCTGTTGTGAGGGCTTCCCAGACCCAAACTGTCACATCATTTGTTTAAGATTCTGCTCGATTTGGACGACATATAGATAGGCCACAACTAAGGATGAGATGTCCAAAAAATCCATTTCTATTTGTATGTATCTATGGAGAACACCACAATACTTGACCACCAGACGTCACTCATAATATTTGATACCCAACTTGGTGCTCAAGGTATGGAAGATATTTGTGAACTCTGGCACTGCTTGGTCCCTTTCCTTCCACAATGTGGTCTATTTTGTATATAGGTTGTCATAACTTCCAATAGAGTAGTATTGTTCCTTAATATAATTCCTAAAGGATTCCCAGGTAAGTGTTATTGTAAATAATGAAGGTTCCTCTATTTCCTTTTGATTATAGAAAGAATCCCACCAATATTTGACATGGGGGACAACTTTGAGGAGTGAAAAAGTAATATTATCTCTATTTGAAAAGTTATGTACATAAAAATACCCTTCTAGAAAATTCAACCATTTGTCTACAACATTTGCGTCTATCTGACCTTCAATCATAGGAATATAAAATTTGATATGTACCTTGAAGAGGGCGATGCCTCTGCTCGAGGTAGATGTGTCGCTTGTTGATAGTTGTCAAAGGATTTTTGCAAATTTTTTCATCATCTCTTTCCTTTATTGGTCAATGGATTCCTCGAGCAACATTTTTAATGGATATCCTCAAGAGAAACAAGATCGAGACCCAACTCTCTATACCCTCACCTCGTTGGGGACATCCACTAAAAAATGACAAGGAGTAGACCACTCTGATACCACTGATCCGGATTTATGATCAAAACGAAATGAAAACATATATTTATAATATTAACACAGATACATAGTGAATAAAAAAAGAGATACAATAAAACTAGACTTCTATTAAATAAGAAATATGTTGAAACTATAAAATGTAGACTAAAACAAGCTTGCTAGAATGGTGGTAGCTTATCTATCAAAAGAGATGTGATGACTACACTCATTCACAAGAAGATGAGTACAATGCAAATGTGAAGGCCTTTTTACAATAAATATTAAATACAAAACCCTAGAAATACAAAAACCTAACCCTAGGAGATGAAGCACCAAAATTCATGTGGGCCCCGTTGGGGTAAGTTAGTACATCAACTTCCCAGGGTCGTAATGTTTTCATACGATCTTCATTTAGGGTGCACGATAGCTCATTGGAAATATATTGACAAGGACCTTAATTTACAGGGCTCAATCAAAGACTTTAGATATAATTGAGGTGCTTTATCATGAAAAATCATCGTTTAGGCCCTCAAAATGGCCCCGGAAGTTAAGAAACCAAAGAAAATGTTGAAATAGTAAGTTGACAAAGAATTGTTTTGAGCCAAATGGACAAGGTGGGTGGCCATCGAGATCCTTTTGGATCGGTATCTTTGAAAAAATTAAATCCATGCAATCAACTATTGGATCATAAAAGTATCCAACCACTACCTTTTCTTGTTATGCAAAATAGATGAACTTTCTTGGAATATCCTCATCCTTCACTGATCCATTTTTTATGAAAACATCTTCCTTCTCCAAATATAAAAATGAAACAGGAAAAGGATACAAAATATCTCCATGGATCTTGAGATATTGAATTGAAATATTCTCTTCATAAAAAGTATTAATGTCCCTTTCAAGTTCTGCATTATAACAATCATATATCGGTTTGTTGCTATAATGTTCGATCCATGCTGATATAAAACTTTCCTTCTCAAAACCAGGTTGTAATTTTGAGACAAAAATACCATAAGCGAGGTTTCATTCTTTAAGGACAATGGATCTGATGTCCTCATGAAACTGTTGGTCAAATTGTTTCTGTGTTAAATATTAAACCTTAACAAAACTGTTATCATCTATCTCAGCTAAAGATATCTATTAAATACTAAATACATAATAATTGTTAGGAGCAGTAAGATGTCCTCAAAACCATTGACACTCCTTATCAATTTTATCATCATAAATAAACAAAGATCTCTAATTAATTATATGAGTAGAAAGGTTTTTTGAAATAACAACTTCTTCTTCCATGAATTGAGCATTACCTTCTGCAAAATCTACTTCTTGAAAACCTCCAAGAAAATTTAAAGCATAATGATTTTTATGTACGTAACTAGATAAATTTTCTATTGAACATGGAGAATCAACTTGCTAATATAAATTCCCTAAATCTTCCATAGTAGAAAAATATTACTCAGTAGTTTTAAGATCAGGAGGAAAATTAAATTCTAAAACTGATGGATCACAATACTGAAAAGAGTGTAAACCCAAATATGATCTCTAATGTTCATATTCTTCATCTTGTTCTTGTTCCTAATATTGAAGTCTATCACAGGCCCAAAAATTCTCCTCGATCTCTCTAGCATCAACAAATAACTAGCCTAGTGATGAGGATCTCCTTTTACTAAGATAAAAAAAGAAGATCAGGGTGTTGAGATTTTATATAATACAACATGGCAGCAGTTTCAGAAGGTTGAATATCCTTATGCACATTGTAATAAAAACTGTGAAACCTTATTTTGAACGTGTGAAGATATTCATCTACCTTCCTCTTTAAATCATTTAATTCAATCAACTATTGATCAAAAGATTTTCTTTCACCCCGGTATTTCAAAAATGAAACATGAAAATCAGTCCATGAACCAATGGAACAATATTCCAAATTTCTAAACCATAATGTTGCATCTCCAAATGAACATTTGTAGAATATCCTCATAACTACATGCTCATGCATAATTTGAAAATGATCAATGAAATTTTCAAAATCCTCTAGGTTCTTCTCAGCTACAACATGGTCTTATCCATTAAACATAGGAAGGTAATCAATAAAATTGGGAGGATAGGAATGAAGGATAAGTGGAATATTCTGGGGTTTGTAATACTTTTTGATCCTGGACTGAATTTTGGTAAGTTGATTACAAGGTGGAACAATGATTTCAATAAGTGGTGAATCAGATTTATTATTCATAGGCTTACATGACTGGTCATGATATGGAGAAGTTTGGATATGACCAACATTATTACTAGTGGGTTCAAATGAAGGAATGAGATTAAGATCAATAATTCAAGAGGGCATATCTTCTCTTATCAAGGATGTATTTACCATTGCATGCTTATAATGATCTGAGTAAACAAAGTATACTATAATTCTTTTCACATGTAAAGGAAAAGACAAGAATGAACGCATGAAGAAAAATATTTTCTCTTTGAAAAAAATGATGTCTTGGTACCTGGCCTTTCCCTTCCACATTTTCATTTTCTATCGGTTAGGTTCATCCTCTAGTGGATTATTTTGATTGTGGAGTCTT